>KV417546.1:81238-153808 GCA_001630335.1 Athelia psychrophila | reverse complement strand
CTCGCCACGTGGGGCACGCGGCCCTTCTTTGGAATCCACAAACAGCGAGCTCAGCAACTGTCATAACCTACGACTGCTCAAGCCAATGTCTGCAACCAAAGCCTGAGCGCAGACACCCATGTACCTCCCACCCACCATCCGTTCCTACTGTCTAGCTCTCATCGCGCATCCCCTCTTTCCCTTCGCCGTCCTCTTTCTCGTCCCTCTATTCGTGCTCTACGCCGCGAAGGCATTCCTGCGGCACCAGCGCCGCTTGTTCTGGTATATCGCTATGGTGTTTGAGAGTCTTGGCTTGCCGTTTGGGGCAAGCATGCCGTGGAATTGGGGGAGTGCGGCGCATGCATCTGGGTCGGGACATGAGCGGAAGAAGTCCAAGAAAAAGCATCCACGGACGAGGGCGGACCAGGTGGCTATGAATGGGCAGGCCTCCAGAGACGGTGCGTAATGTGTGGCTTTCTGGCGCTCGTGCTGAGTTGTTTTGCAGAGCTTTTGCAGGACCCAGGGGTCGATGACGGACATTATCCTGGGCTTGTTAACATATCGGGCACTTATTGTTTCATGAATTCGACATTACAGGTAGATCCCGATCCTTTGTGTTATCTATGCATGTATTTAACGTCTTTGAAGGCCATGGCATCGCTGTCATACGTGCAGCCGCAATTAGAGGCAATCCATGCGCGAGCAGAGGCTCTCGACGTACCGACGCCGGTTATAGACGCATTGCAAGAACTATTACAACGTGCGTCGCATGTTGTATCCATCCTCGCCATCACTGACCTCGAACGATTTCCAGAGTTAAACGCCCCTACCTCCCGGTCATCCTCCCTTCGCCCCGTCGACATCATCAGTGCACTCTCCAATCCCTCTCCGGGGAAGCACAACTCCCTCTTCTCCTCCCGCGAGCATCAAGATGCCCAAGAGCTGTTCCAGCTGCTCTCGGAGTGCATCAAGACCGAGACAGCCGCCGTCGATAAGGAGGGCTACCGCGATCGCGGGCTCGGCGGTCTGGGCACCTCTGGGCGGGAAGGCAGCAGTGTAATAGGGAAGAGCGTGTTTGACGGTTTGACTGCAAATCGCCGGAGTTGTATGGAATGTGGGTACACGGAGGCGGTCATGCATTTTGCATTCGATAATTGGCAGTTGGCTGTTCCCCGCATGTCGGTGAGTTTTATTATGTATTGTCAATTGCCCCGGCCTGCTAAAGCATACACGCATAGACGAGCGTCCCGCTAGAAGCCTGCATAGCCGATTACACGCGGCTAGAGCTCTTGACCGACTGCATCTGCCGCAAATGCTCACTCCTTGCCACACACAAGCGCTTGGATGCCGAGGCGGCCAGGCTCGCGGACATCGTCGATTCCGAACCCAATCCGTCCGTCTCCAAGAAGAAGCGCGCCAAGGAAGCCCGGAAACTCGAAACCAAAGTCAAACAGGCGCTGGAGGACGGCCGAATCGAAGACGACATCAAGGGCGTCAAGATGGACAAGGTCTTCAGCAAGGCCTCCACCAAGCAGGCCATGGTCGCCCGCCCTCCCCCGGTCCTCGCGCTGCACCTCAACCGCTCGATGCACTACGGCCAGTACGCCGCGAAGAACAACGTGCGTATCCTCTTCCCCGAGATCCTCGACCTCACGCCCTTCACGACCTCGGGCAACCTCTCCACCGTCCCCGCCGCGCCCATCTCCACGCCGCCCCCCAGCATCCCGCGGAGCACCACCCCCACCCCCGCGACGTACGCGACGCCGCGGACGATCTACCGCCTCGCGGCGATCGTGTGCCACTACGGGCAGCACTCCTTCGGCCACTACGTCTGCTACCGGCGGAAACCGCGGCCGCCGAGCGCGGCCCAGGCGCGCTGGGCGCCGCCGCAGCTCGCGCACCCGCTGGGCTGCGACTGCCAGGCCTGCGAGCAGTACGGGCCCGTGCGGGACGCCGACGGCGTCGACGAGCACGGGCGGGCGCGCGTGCGGAACGGGCCCGGGTCGGGGCGCGGGTGGCTGCGCACCAGCGACGACAAGGTGGCGGAGTGCGGGATCGAGGCGGTGCTGCAGGAGGGCGCGGGGGCGTTCATGCTCTACTACGAGCGCGTGGTCACGCACGCGGGGGTCTACCCGCACGCGCGCTCCCCGCGCAGCTCGGAGGAGACGCTCAAGCCCGCGGTGCCGCCGCACGCCGACATGAACGCGTCCATGCTCTCGCTCGCGAGCGTGGCTAGCTCCATGGCAAACGGGACCGGGAACGGGCACGGGAACGGGCACGCCGCTGGGACGAGTGGCTCCTTCAGAGAGAGCGGCGGCGTCGCGCTGGCGGAGCGCAAGCCCCGCCTCGGCCCGCGCCTCGTGCGCAGCGTCGCCCCCGGGCGGCGCAGCCTCAGCGCGACGCCCCCGGACCGCGCGCCCGCGCCCATCGCCCTCCCGACGCCCCGCGCGGAGGACCCGCCGTCCGAGCCCGACGACGACACGGGCCCGACGCCGCTCGCCATGTCGCTCGTGCTCACCGCGCTCCCGCCCTCCGCCGTGCCGGACGACGCCTCGCCGCTGTCGGCGTCGATGCCGAATCTGCCGCGGCGGCACACGACGCCGCTGCCGGCGTTCACGCCGCCGGCGCTGGCGCCTGTGCTGCCGCAGCACAACGCGCTGGGGCTTGTGCCTGCGACGATGCCGCTCACGCCGCCGGCCTCGCCGCCGCGGCGCGCGAAGTCGCCTTTGCTGCGCGAGCCTTCGGCGGCGCATCGCGTGCAGTCGCCGCAGCCGCTGCATCCTCCTGCGCCGGTGGGCCTCAGAACTAGGGCGTAGTGGTGATGTGCATGGCCGGTTGATTGCTCGTGCGCGTGGGCTGTTAGAAAGGGACTGCATATTTATATTACATATGTTCGTAGAGCTTGGAGCCGTGCACACCACCCCACTCTGTTTATTTGGACCTAGTCCCATGATGTCTATATATCTCGTGTATCATTTACCCGACTATCAGTCTCAAGCACAATGCAGCAGCCAGCCGCACTCCAAGTTTGTTATGGAAAAAATGTGTTTAAATTCCAGCCCAATACATAACTGAATGAATGGAAAATGCAGGTCTATGGTACAGCGCAGTCCGGGACTGTCAGTCTTGAGTAAATAGGTCGTCGCGGGGAATAAGCATTTCGTGTCCAGGTCTTCACTGTTCGTGGGCGCGTTTTGAGCAGCGGCCGGCTGGTATTACGAAGGGGGGTAGCGCAGGAGCCGTTGGTGAATATAGGGTGTGGTATGGTCCGGAAAGGGAGGGAACATGCGGTGCGATCACCAGTACACCCGGCGCTCAACGCGGGTGGTCTTGGGGCGGGCGTACGAGATGGTGCGCTTGACGCGGGTGACGGTGGGGTACCTGCACAACAACAACAACGACTGGGTGAGATTCTGCAGCACAGCAGCAGGCTGGGGGGGGACACACCAGGCGTTGTACACCTCGCCCTGGTCGATCTGGACCTCGATGATTTGCCGGCCCTGCGCAAACACAGACAATGAGCCTTTTTCGGCGGACAATGGAAAAAGCGGGACGCACGGCGTAGTCGACGTGGGAGCCCACTACGAGGCCCTCCTTCCTGCCGTAGATTCCGTGGCGGACTGCGACGATGTCGCCGGCCTGCAGGGAGCGCAAAGACGGTCAGTACATCGTCATTGTAGGCTCCACGGCCGGGAGGGAGAAAAGGCGCATACAGCAATGTACTCATCGTCAACAATGGGGTCGGCGATTGTGGTGGTGAGGTAGGACATGGCAGTAATGTGTCTTGAGGAAGAGGGAGCTGGGGATTGGGGGGAGCGGTAAGTGGTTGAAATGGGATTAGAAAAGGCGGCTTTATATGCGATCAGAATCAGCCGTTAGCCTCCGCCGAGCGTGAGGGCGTGCAACCTCGAGGCGTCGTCGTTGTGGATACTTTGGGCAATTTTGGCCACGCCCATTGTTCCGGTCCTGGCCTCGTGCTCAGACAGCGCCATGAACACGTAAGCACAACTACAATAGTCCCATCTTCCATTGCTCTCTCGGTTCAGCAAGCAGCCTTTGTATACGTATATTCAGGTATATTTCCATGCCCGGTTCCCACAGGAAGATGCAAGTGATTCGAGCGGGAAACTCCAGAAGACGGATCAAAGCGTGTTTGTGGAACAGGGGATCCGCCTCTACGTCAACTATCAAGTACAGCATCCACTAAAGCTTGTCAAAGCTCAAAGCAAAGCAATGACAGCTGCCATCCAAACGTGCTCGACGCGTGGATCTGCATTTCAGGACCGCATCTCTGATCATGCAAATTGCACTACAATCGCCGCCAGGATCTTGACGTCCACCTGGATAGCCACCCGCGGACAACATCCCGTATCCTCCATGCAGGTGATGGCGATGCAGATGCAGATACATCCGCTTCGGAGCCGCCGGGCCCCCCACTTCCTGCCCGACGCTGGCCAGGCTCAGAAGTTAGAACCGCCCACCAACGCCATCGCCCCTCCGCTAAAACCGCGCCTGCGCCTTGCCCACCCGCTCCGCGATGCCGCGCACGATGTCCCCCGCGGCGTCGGCGTATGTGTTCTCCAGCTCGACCTCGCGCAGATGCAACGGGCGCCGGACCGCGTACGGCGCGAGGCCGTTGTACTTCCGCGCTAGCGAGTTTAGGCTCCAGAGCCAGGTCGTGGTATCGGCGTTCCCGGGCCTCCCGCTCTGGATCGCGCAGGGCCCGTGCTTGCGCTAGCGTGAAGTCTGAGAAAGTGTACAGGGGCCGCGAGAGGGTGAGGGTGCTCGGGCGTGGCGGATCCAGGATCGGCGGGTTATCTCTCGGAAGGAGATCACTGCCTGCTCTAATTAGTACGGCGGTGATCATAGTAGCGAAATTAACACACCTCCTTGCACGTCCACCCACGGGGGCGACGCTCCATTCTGCTGCAATATGCGGTTCATGAGGAACTCTTCTCGTTCTATCAAATCACATTGGCCCGATCTCTAGCATGATGTATAATACAGCCTACTGATGAAAGGGTTGGTTTCCTCGATCTGGGCAGCCGGCGGCTTGCCCCGCCCAGAAACTTCATTGAACAGCCCGGAGGAGAGGGGTTGATGCTACGGTCTCCCAGCTGGCCTTCGCCGCGATAGGAGAAACAGCGGGCGAGCCGAACGTGGATGTGGATGTGGATGTGGATGTGGATGTGGATGAGGATGTGTATATGGGTGCGGGCACGACGCGCGATCCGCCCTGCCGGATCTTCGCCTCGGCCGTCTAGATCGCGCCCGTCCGGAGCGGCTTGTGCTTGTGCGTGTCCACCAGCATCCGCAGCACGGCGTCCTCCACCGACTCGTCCCCGTCCCAGTTCTTGTGCTGGTTCTCCAGGAGCGTCACGCGAGGCGATGGGGGCGCCGATTCCTCGAGTGCGGCATCTGCAAAGAGCTTCGCGCTGCCTTGTAGGCGTTGAGAGGTGCGTGAGGTGCATGAAAGAGTCCGTACGCCTCCAGGGGATGCTTTGCATCTGGAGAAGGTTAATGCTCGAGGGTATAGATATGCTGATGATTGCGAGATTGAGATCATGCACAAGCGTCTTCAAGTTGAAGTTGAAGAAGCGAAGCGCTTAGAGCCACCGGTCCCGTGACAGTAACGTGGTTTTTGTCTGTTTTCGTTGTCCTCTTCCATTATCATCGACGCGACGACCTACTACTAGCCTTCATCCCATCGCCTCTGGACATTTCTACGCTGCTTGCGTAACCTTATCTTGCAGCCGCAGCGCCCAGGCATTCCAAGCGATGGCGCCAACAGACAGCTCTGGGGTGATTCAATTTTTGCATTGTCGTTGCCCAATATCTGTACTCACTGCTCAAGGACCCGGCAGCTCATCTCGACTGATGAGATGGAAAAATTCCTGGCAACGGTCAATCCCAACCTCCGGGATCGTTACTTTCAGCACCTCGTTCGGGGATGGATGAAATTCGTGGCTCCGCTCACGCCTGCTCAAAGTCCAGTCGAACGCATTCCAGAGTCCATTCGTATGCTGCTGGCCGCAGTGTCAGAGACCGCTTTCAAAGCAGAAGGCCAATTGTCCGGAAGCGCGTTGCTGCCCTTTAGGAAGGCATGGCCCACCATGTGGATATGGACGCGACATATGTACCGTGTACATCAGGATCGCGTCGATCTTTTGCGTCTGACGATGGATGCTGCCCGGAAAGCACACTCTGCTGAGCGTTACGATTCTGACGAAGTCGTGGCTGGGATACTCCAGAGCCTCATCCAACACGCAAATCAGCCAGTAATTTCAAAGATCCTATCGGATCATCCTGACATATTCGCCATGATGGCAGACATGTGGATCAGGGAGGCCAAAGACAAAGAAGCCGTTTGTGGCTTTCGAGCTGGGTCTTTCACTGAGTCGGGCAGCGCTTCGGAGCAAAGATTCGTGGCACAGGTTATCTTAGCATGCGGAGGCGCAGAAGAGGCCGTAAATCTTGCTTGTCAACGTGTTGAACGCAACACTGGGAGGACAACGCAAGACTACAATTCTCGCATTATAGATTTGCACTTCTTCGCCGTGTCAATGTCCAATGCAGAGTGTCCAATCGCGCCGGCGATGCTTGCATCCCCTCGAGTTGCGCGTGTGTTGATGCGTACTTGGGCCCACGCCGCATCGGAGCTGTTTTCAGCCCCCGTCGAACTTCGCGACGCATATATAGACATCTGCATGGTTGGCACTACTATGCTCCTGGAGAGCTCTCCCCGGGCACATGAAATACTCCGTGATATTCTGAATCTTGATTTCATCCCACTGTGCCTTAATTCTATTCCTCTGGTGCGCTCGGGATCCGGAGACCGCGAGAGGTTCATCAAAGACACCAGCACCGTGCTTCACATCCTCCTACCATCTGCTACTGCTCACCGCGAGATCTTTTCTATCATGCAACGATCCATGACCTCACCGAAATTGAAATTTTTGCCCAAGGACCAGCATGATGTGCTCACGAAACCTTGCCGAAAATTGTGGCGCACAGTTCAGCACCGATTGAATACCTACAAAGAGTATAGACAGGATAGGTCTCGCTGTGTTCTTTTATGCGGAAATACAAAAGTAAGCGTTTTCGGGGATCTAGTTTTACTGGCGGTATCTAATATGGTTGGTAGTGCGGTAATACAGCCGACAGGGAAATACTCCGCAGATTCAGATGTTCTGCATGTGTGCTGTCGTTCTATTGCAGTCGAAATTGCCAAAAAGAGCACTGGAGAGTCGGTCACAAAGTGCTATGTAATGCTATGAAGAGAAAAATCGAAGGTGAGATCTTGAAGTCACAGCGACCGTACTCTGTGCGGCTGTTGGAAACTGATTTGAATGGGTAGACTGCGTTGATTTGTCCTACCCGGACCTGCACTTCCTATCCTACTTAATCGCCAAAGATTTGAAGGTACAAAAAATAGGCATTGCATCATGGAGGGAACTTTTGCCAGAGGAGGATCGTACAACGCCAAAACTCGGGCTCTTCCTGAATTTTCTCCTACTTGATGATGGTCATCTTGCAAGTATCCAGCGGATGGACCCGAATGACAGGAGTCGCCACTTCCCTTTCTTGGACGACGCCTTTCTCTACAACGAGTGGTGTCGATTGTTCGATGTACCCTCAGAAGTGCTTCCGGTACTGGTAGCGATTTCGCGGGGCGCAAACGGTACTGTTCAAGTGATGACTGCGCTGATGTACGAGTTGGATGATGATGCAGTGGGGATTCGATGGCTTCATTGCCAAGTGGTGTTTCTCGGCGCAGTGTGAGTTTTGCAGGACAGGTGACTGATGTACAGTGAGCTGGGTTTCATTCTTGACTTGAAGAGTGCAATTGATCTCACCACCAAGTAGTTATTAGCTGCTTGATCCACATGGCACTCGTGGCGATCGCTTTCATCGTAATCTTTTTTTTACCATTCTTGCCTATGACTACTCGCGAAGTGGTTAAGCAATAACTTATCAATGTTGTACCCGCTTTCCCAAGGATACACATACTATTGTGGTCTAAAGGCCTGCGAGTCTGCTGGGCCCTGGCGATACCTCAGGCTAAACACTGTGCAATTCGCAATGTAGTGTGTCACTAGCGGTAATCCAATGTTACTTCCGGCCGGGCCAAGGGGCGCTTTGCATCTGGAGAAGGTTAAACGGTATAGATATGCCGATGATTTCGAGATTGAGATCATGCACAAGCGTCTTGCAAGCGTCTTGAAGTTGAAGAGGCGAAGCGCTACGCCAGTGTGACAGGCCACTTGTGACGTGACCATTGCAATCAGAAGGTAAGCCACCGTGACAGCAATGTGTTTTCGTTGTCCTCTTCCATTATTATCGACGCGACGATCTACCACATCCCATCGCCTCTGTACATTTCTACGCTTCTTGCGTAACCTTATCTTGCAGCCGCAGCGCCGCAGGCATTTTAAGCGATGGCGCCAACAAACAGAAGTTCTGGGGTAATTCGTTTTTTGCATTGCCATTGCCCAATATCTATGCTCACTGCTCAAGGACCCGGCAGCTCATCTCGACTGATGAAATGGAACGATTTATGGAAATGATCAATCCCAACCTCCGGGATCGTTACTTTCAGCACCTCATTCAAGGATGGATGAAATTCGTGGCTCCGATCACACCTTCCGATGTGGATGATGTACCACGTCTCAAGTGTGTCCAAGACGCTCAAAGTCCAGCCGAACGCATTCCAGAGTCCATTTGTATGCTGCTGGCCGCAGTGTCAGAGACCGCTTTCAAAGCAGAAGGCCAATTGTCCGGAAGCGCGTTGCTGCCCTTTAGGAAGGCATGGCCCACTATGTGGATATGGACGCGACATATGTACCGTGTACATCAGGATCGCGTCGATCTTTCGCGTCTGAAGATGGATGCTGCCCAGAAATCTCACTTTACTGAGCGTTACCATTTTGACGAAGTCATGGCGGGGATACTCCGGAGCCTCATCGACCACGCAAAGCAGCCAGTAATTTCAAAGATCCTATCGGATCATCCTGAAATATTCGCCATGATGGCAGATATGTGGATCAGGGAGGCCAAAGACAAAGAAGCCGTTTATGGTTTTCGATCTGGGTTTTATTCCGAGTCGGGCGACGCTTCGGAACAAAGATTCGTGGCACATATCATTTTAGCATGCGGAGGTGCAGAAGAGGCTGTAAATCTTGCTTGTCAACGTGTCGAACGCAACACTGGAAGGACAACGCAAGACTACAATACTCACTTCATAGATTTGCACTTCCTCGCCGCGTCAATGTCCAATGCAGAGTGTCCAATCGCGCCGGCGATGCTTGCATCCCCTCGAGTTGCGCGTGTGTTGATGCGCGCTTGGGCTCACGCCGCATCGGAGTTGTTTTCAGCCCCCGTCGAACTTCGCGACGCATATATGGACATCTGCATGTCTGGCACTAATATGCTCCTGGAGCGCTCTCCCCGAGCGTATGAAATACTCCGTGATATTCTGAATCATGATTTCATCCCACTGTGCCTTAATTCTATTCCTCTGGTGCGCTCGGGATCCGGAGACCACGAGAGCTTCATCCAGGAGGCCTGTAGCTTGCTATCCGGTATCCTACCACCTGCTACTGTTCACCGCGAGATTCTTTCTATTATGCAACGATCCATTACCTCACCGAAGTTGATTTTTTTGCCCAAGGATCAGCATGATGTGCTCACAAAAGGTTGCCGAGATTTGTGGCACACGATTCAGCAGCGAGGCGATGCATACCACCAGCATAGACAAGACAGATCTCGCTGTATTCTATTATGCGGAAATGTGAAAGTAAGCGCTCTCGCGGATTTAGTCTAACTGGTGGTACCTAATATAGTTTGCAGTGTGGTAACAAGGCCGACAAAGAAATACTCCGCAGATTCAGATGTTCTGCGTGTAGGCTCTCGTTCTATTGCAGTCGAAAGTGCCAAAAGGAGCACTGGAGAGTCAGTCACAAAGTGCTGTGTAATGCTATGAGGGGCAAAATTGAAGGTGAGATCTCGCAAGGACCGTACTCTGTGCGGCAGTTAGAAACTGATTTGGATGGTAGACTGCGTTGATATATCCTACCCGGACCTGCAGTTCTTGTCGTACCTAATTTCCAACGACCTGAAGGTACAAAAAGTACGCATTGCATCATGGAGGAAAGGGTTACCCCGGAAGAATCCTCCTGCGACGAGACCCGGGCTCAGCCTGAATTTTTTCCAACTTGATGATCATGTTGCAAGCATCGAACAGATGGACGCGAATGACAGGAGTTGCCAGTTTCCTTTCTTGGACAATAACTTTCTCTACAATGAGTGGTGTCGATTGTTCGATGTACCCTCAGAAGTGCTTCCAGTACTGGTGGCGATTCCTCGGGGCGCAAGCGGTACCGCTCAAGTGATGACTGCGCTGATGTACGAGTTGGATGATAATGTGGTGGGGATTAGGTGGCTTCATTGCCAAGTGGTTGATGGCGCAGCGTGAATTTTGCGGGACGGGTGACTGATGTACAGTGAGCTGAGTTTCATTCTTGACTTAAAGAGTGCAATTTATCTCATCGCTAGGTATCAGTTGCTTGACCCACATGGCACCTCATAGTGATTGCTTTCATTACAATCATTTTTTACCATGATTGCCTCGCGAAGTGGTTAAGGGTTAAAGCAACATTAATGCTGTACCCACTTCCCCAAGGATATACATACTAGTGTGGTCCAAAGGCCTACGAGTCTGCTGGCTGGACCTGAACGCTGTTTAAATTCGAACCTTGTACCATTATGTTGCCCCCACTACTTTGTTGGTTGTCTCCGATGAACCGGTATTGATATGAAACTTATTCGTACAGTCGATATTCTCATAATGCATAAGGTGATAATGTATATATGCTCATAATGCATGGCTTGGGCCGGGAACCAACTGGTCCATCCTCACCCAAAATTCCATCTGATGATGCATACAATCTCATTATGCATAGTAAATCGTGGGGACTGACGCTATGCATTATGAGAATATCGACTGTATATCCGAGTCGTTGTTACATGTGGCGCCGAGACCAAGCCTCAAATTTTAACCCAACCATAGCCCGACCGGAAGTAAACATTGGATTGCCGCTGTAACAGACCACATTGCGAATCGCATAGGATAATCAACATTCATTTCGGCAAAGCCACGCCCGCCATAACGTGTTTCTCCATCATGGATGCTCCAGTAGATAACCACCGTCAAATACTACGGTTTGCCCATAAGCATATTGATTACACGCCAGACCTAGCACCGCCTGCGCCATGTCTTCCTCTGAACCAGGACGTCCAGCTGGGATCCCTTTCGTCTCGCCATAGCTGTCGTCAACAGGGATGGACGACTTGTTCTTCTCGTCTGAGCCATCCGCTATGGCCATCAATTGTTAGCCAAGCCAGCGTGAAAACTGAAGGGCAGGGGACGCACTCGTCATCTCAGAAGGAAATATCCCCGGTGCAATGCTGTTGACGCGCACTTTGACCCCAGGTCTACGCAACTCCTGCGCGAGGAGCGTGTTGAGGTGAATTGCTGCACCCTTGGAGACGTTATACTTGAAGTGGTGTTGCGATGTACGCGTGATGCCAGACATGGATGAGATGTTGATGACACTAGATGTATACCCGGGCTTCTTGGCAGATGCAGCGGATAGCAGGGGAAGAAAACCTGGTGCTCGTAGCCAAATAAACATGCATGTGGAGGGGTCAGCCATTAGCCCACTGACCTGCGGTCATAAAGAAGTATCTGCACGTCGTAGTGTCAAAAATCATCCATGAAAAACTTGGTTAGTGCACGAACCCGATGACATTGGTTCGATAAACGTTCTCCCATGCTGCAAAGTCTTCATTGAAAAGTTCCTTGGAAAGCGCTTCCGCGCTCTCGTCGCCCTTCTCAACCTCGCTGGTCCCTTCACTGATCCCAGCATTGTTTACCAGCAAGTCAATGTGGCTTTCTTTCTTCGTGATTTCCTCTACGAGTGATTTGATTGACTGCTTGTTGGTAATGTCACATTCCAGGGGGATGAGCGCGCCATTGGGGTGCGCAAGGTTGGAGCCGCCGTGGGCAGAGACTGCAGATCGGAGTACCTCAGATCGGCGAGAGATGATATAGACTTTTGCGCCATTGTTAGCGAGGGCCTGGGCTATCATGAGGCCAATTCCTTATACACCAAAGAGGATCAGCTTTGCGTCCAGAGACGTCAGAGGCGACGCTGACCTGTGCCACCACCTGAAACGACCGCGACCCAGCCGTCGACATTGAAAAGGTTGTTGACAGTGAATTTGTTTCCTGACGAAGATGTCATCCTGATTATGTGGCTGATGTTTTTGCTGAGGGGTTTTGAGAGTGAAGAACGAAGTGAAGAGAGCATGAGGGCCGTGCTTTTGTACACTCTGGAGATCGATTTTATGAGCCAGGAGATGGGGCGCAAAACGTCACCTATGAAGTCAACTCTGACAGATCCTGGACGCGCTGTCCGATGGAGCGCGAAATTAGGGTTAGGGTTACCAGGGGAAATATGTCTTGCATTGCCTAGCGCAATATGATGCAGAAGCAGACTGCTAGGAGTGGCAGAGAAAACAATACATTCCGTGCTTATACGCACGCAGAATGCAGTAATACAAGTTGCAGCCTTTTCAGTAAGGCCTGAACCGTCGAGACTCTTTGAGTTTCTCGACCTTGGCCTTGTCCACTTCCCAGTTCTTTTTGAGATCCATGATTTCTGAGAGCAGACGATGTCAGCTGCAGTAAGGAGAGGACAGTCAAGTGCATCACAGGGGGTTTGAGAGACTCACCCTTGCGCTGCTTCTCGGCCTTTTGAAATGCGTAAAACGCTTCCTTCTCCTTGCCCTCCTTCTTCTTCCGTCCACGATTCAGACCACCGCCTCTCGTTGGGTCGAAATTTTTGCTCGCAACACCCACACCACCACCGAGCGTCTTCCCGTATGCCCCTCCCCTCGTGACCAGCGTGAAGCCCTCCTCATCGACGACAGCCTCTCCCTTCTTGTACTTGCCCTGCGATTGCTTAGCAAGCGCAAGATTGTGCTCGAACAGTGCCATGTATGTGTCGGCGTGTTCTCGGACCGCATCGAGGGGCGGACGCAGGGCAGCATGTTGCGCGAGATAATGCGCAAGACCGCATGGTGATGTATCGGCATCAGCGTGTGTCTCTGATGCGCTAGGTTTAGATTTTAGAGTAGTGGAGGATGGAGGGGTGGGCCATGCGCGAGGTTTGACGGGATTGCTTATAGCGCGATCGAGCGATGATGGGTCTAAGAAAACAACATAGGCTTGACCACCTGTACGGCGCAACGTTCGTAGAGATGGCGTGGGCTGAGGCAGAGGAGTGACCTTCGGAGGAGCATTCGGGTCGTCTTTAGATAACTTTCTCTTTTTGCGCGGCAGTTCTTCGTCCACGTCCATCTCTGCGCCATCCTCTCCCTCTCCCTCGTCTTCTGAATCAGAGTCGCCAGCATTATCAGGATCGAATTCCCCTTTGAAAACCACTTGTTCTACGGTCCCTGCGTGTTTGAATAGTAAGACCAGCTCTCGCTCGGTCGCATCGGGTGGGGTGTTGACCAAGAAAAGTGTGCGGCCCCCTGGTAGCTCCCGTCCCTTGCCTTTCCCGCCTGAGCCTCCCTTTGAATGTGTAGATGGCCCTCCGTGTGGCCGTGCATACAAGAAATGTGTAGCCGACGTGGATGTGGAACCCGAGGAAGATGGAAGGGCGGGATATACAATCGGAAGCAGAGTGAAACCAGCAACTTGCGCTGGAAGGGCCTCGGATAGTTTCGTTTTCATGGCGCCTGCTGAGGGAAGCTGGGTTTTCGAATCAAGGCAGGAGGAAAGTTTTCAAGGCCCTCAGAAAGGTAATTTGGAAGCTTTTCCCGGAACGTACATAATATAAGCGTCACGGTGTTCAAGTTCTTTGAAGCTCGCTTAGACATATCTGCTTGTGAATGTAATCAAGCATCAGGATCTATATCTCACGAGCCAGCAGTCAATTAAAGGTATAAGATTCTCTGACTGGAACCACAAATAAAAAGGCCATGCGTAGAAGCGTCAAAGTAAATTCGAAGTCCGAGTCGTCCTTTCAAGTCGAGACTCGATCCGCGTGAAATAGCATAAAATAATACGGGTACGTATTACAATCGTGAAGAAAATAGCTCGTGACAGACCGCGGTCACTCGGAAGAAATGAATAGGTCTCCAATGATCTTTTCCGTCTCTTTCGACCGTGGCGTGAACCTGCAGGAAAATGGTACGGGCTGCCTGAACAAACTAAGTTAGCAAAAACAACCGTCAAAGGACCGATTGTCACACCTGACTATATTTGTGTAATAGTCCCTCGCTGGCTTCACCTCATTCCCATGCTCATCAACGGGACTCTCAATCTTGTAGCATGCAAGAATGGAGGCTGCCGTCAGCCACACTGACTCCAGCACCATGAACCGTCCAGGACTGCTTTGTTTCAGTGGTTTGGCTACGGACACTTGAGGGTAAAGAAAGAAGCAGGAAAAACGCTCACCAAATCCTCCTGCCGTAGCCAAAGGCGACGTTAGTATCTCGGACGGAAGGGTCGGGCTTCCCGTCCTCGGTGAGGAAGCGGTCGGGGTTGAACGTCTCGGGGTCTGGGTACACGTTCTCGTCGTTCAAGATGGCCCTGGTTTCCAGATAAAGCGTCAATGTGGGGATACGCAAGGAAGCACGCCAGCTTACCAGGAATTGGGATATATGATGGTACCTGCTGGAATAAGATATCCATTGTACACGTCATCTTTAGTGGACCGATGCGGCACAGCGAAAGGCAGTAGAGGCTCCCAGCGGAGTAATTCCTTTACAAGGGCCGTCAAGTAAGGAAGTGAGTCCTGGTCAGCGAACGATGGTAGCTGATTCGGCCCAAGGACTGCATCGAGCTCCCTCTGCGCTTTTGCTTGAACATCAGGGTACAACACCATTGCCATAATAAATGAGTGGAAAGTGCCGAGAGTCTAGAGGGTTATTAGAAATGTGACATGAGACTCGAACGATGGTCCTACCGTCTCTGTACCAGCTAATCAATTGGAATAAGTCTTTTGATGAGGTTCAGAAAGCGGAAGAGCAAACTCACCGCCAAGCATAGTACCAGCAGTATTTTTGATCACCAAATGTTGGAACGCAATATCTTTATTGGGGTCAACATTTTCCAGACATCTAGACGTGTATGAAGGATTTGCGGTGTTGTTGGCCTTGCGTGTCACTGTCAGAAAAACGTCGGGAGAAGAACTGTGCTACTCACCAGCGCTTTCTGTACGGCCTCGAATGGGACTTCAATCGCGTCCGACATAACCTTCCTTGCTTCCTTTGCAACAGTCTGAAATGACGCGCCCGGGAACCACGCAGGTACATACTTCAACCACGGCATTATTTCAACCAGATATTTGCCAGTACCTGCAACTATCACGTATGCCATGTTGCCTTCCGCCAGACGTATGTAGGGGTCGTTCTCCGGGAGAGCCCGGAAACCGTATGCAACTTCGAGCACCATTGCAGCCGCTTGCCTGTTGATTGCTAGTTTACATGCATTGTCTTCGAAATCATAAAATGGAGGATGCTTACTGTCGTAAATGCGTCGGCCACCGCTCCGGACTTTCAAGCAGCCTGCGGAGTGTTTCGTTGACGTTGCGTATCTGATAAGGGTGGTGCCAGATGGTTCCCTTTCCTGACGCCTCGAATTCGGAGTGAAAAAGGCGGCGATGGGATCGCCAATAGCTTCCATATGGTTGGCTACTGAAAGTATCTCCGCCCATTCTTGAAAGATACATTCGATCAGCTCAGGTTCTTACGGTGCATCGACTGTCCGTACAGCTCACGGAGCATGACGAATCTAGGTCTATTGAAGCACGTCAGGGTGTACGCATTTGACAGGATTTCGAGTACGTACCTGTCCGAATAAATTGCCGATCGCCTCTCGAGAAGCTCAGTAGCAGCTTCCAGCGTATTGAGGACAACCATGGGTTTCCCGAGAACGTTCAGATACACAATGTCTGATTCTATGAGATACGATTGTGAGCTCAGTCACGATAAGAAGAAAGTGAGACGCACTGTATTTCTTACACATCTCTCTATATTCTATCCAAATGGTAGGCCCGCGCGGCACATCGAACATATTTCCAATTAGAGGCCATCCAGATGGACCAGGAGGGAGACGAGAACATCGGAGCTTTCCAGATACGAGAGAGTAAACAGCATAGATCGCAATCAGTAGTGGAATGAGCGCGCTAAGCGTAGACCAGGCGATAGAGGGGGGCATCCGAAAACAAACAGGCAAACGGTAACTTCCAATGGCCTTGGCTCTAGCTTTATGTACAGTCTGTTAGAGCTGAGAACTGTGTGGTAAACCCTGGGTAAACCCGATTCGGGTATCATCACCTTGTGCAGTGCGGATCATCGATACTCCGTGACCGATCCCCGGAAGGACGCAGTGATAATGATACATATCTGTGTGTATGTGGGCACACAACTTTGAATCAGGACATATTATCAAGGGCGGTTACCTGGTCGTTCCGACGACCGTAGGAACAAACGGTTAAATGCAAGAATCAGATCGTACACTTTGACAGTGATGCGACACAGTGCCCAGTAAGACTGTGCCACCAATGGAGAGGATAACAGCCTAAGTTCTCCCTTGCCCGGCCATACGCTGCTAGTCGCGGGCAGATAGAAAGCCATTGCTGTTTCAAGAACAAAATTCCGGCGTTATCGACGGTAAGATTCAAGGCAAATCGTAGAGATGATCAGAACCTTTTGCAAGTCAGATGGACGGAGAATCGAGGTGACTCCGAATCGGAGTCGCACTCTGACCATGTAAGTAAGTAGGCGCCAGGTTACAGGTACGCGGTTGGATTGAGGATTTGGGCCCGCGACCAGGCCTGTCAGGGCCTGTCAGGGCCTGTCAATGGTTCCATCGAGGAACGTGGCAGCTATAGGGAGGGATCGTTCGATTGGTCTTTTAAGATCAGGCACTACAGGGCGCGAAAACAAGCGAAAAGGCCCTTTGCCCGAACCAAGTCGGAGCAACGGCGCTCCATGGTAACCTCCCGGCCTCAGCGCCACCCCATCTATGTTACATTCCCATACAAATATTTGCAATCCTCATTTCGTCCGTCCCGCCCTATGTTTTGTTGCAATACTACCCCTTTTTACCTAGTTTCCATGTGTGATAGCAACGAGCCAAATTTAGCCAGCAGGCGTGGCCACAGTCTTACTATCAGATCATGCCACTAACTTCAAGCAAGTGAGCGGGGCGGTAAAATAATTTCATTAGGGCTGATGTAGATGGTATTTACATGCAGGATTGTGTCTGGGAAGTGGGTAGGTAGAGGTATGGGGGAGGACGGAGCATGGTGGACGGAGACGTGGTTGCGAGAGGGAGGACGACGACCAAAGGCTGTGATCTCGATCGAAATGAGTCCGCATTTGGAAATCGGAGTGGCTGAAGTTCAGCCACTCAGCTTTGCAACACTCTCCCCCTTCCTCACGGCGATTCTTAGGTTTCCTGTCAGCTCAGGAAAGATTTATAGACACGATAAAATACTAGCCATATATTTATAATGGAAATAAATGCATTAGGGCCTGTGTTTCATGGGTATTTCGCTCAAATTGGTGACCTCCCTTCATGTATGCACACTGTATATTCCTCCTGATATCAGTGTGCTATGTATAGTAACTGGAAGTCCTCAATATGCTCTGCTAAAACTCTCCAGGGCCGTAGAATGCATAACTATGGTGTACAAGCTCATATGAGGAAGTTTAATCCCAGGTCCTATGATATACTTTACAGCTCATACACAAGGCCCCAGAGTGTTCCATAAGCCTACTGTAGCTTTCTAAATTTGCTTAACATGTATATAATCAAGAATCTGGATAGATTATCATATATCCAGAACCCTTGGAGCATCACAGACACCCCAAGGCAATTACATGAAAAATGAGCTTAAATCAGGGTCTCACACCAGTATATTCCGATATAAAATACATCTGAGACTTGTAATAGCCTTCAGGGATGTATATAAATGTATTCCAGGAGACATAATTGCAGTAGAGTAAGTGTGGAAAGGGGGGGCAGATAGGATACACGGGTAATGACAGAGTTTCGTGACTGATACTGCCACTAACTACGAACTTGCACTGCGGGATGGCCACAACATCGATCTTCAAATACGGGTACTTTTAGGGTGTTCTATAACTACTATATAGATGTAATCCAGTGTCTGATCTAATTTATTTACTGCAGATCGAATTGGAGAGATGATAAAGCGAAACGGCGAGATAACATCCCAATCGGGCATATCGCAGATCTATCGCTTTGACCTCGCTCAAATTTGCTCTGATTTTGATTCCAAAATTCGCAGTACATACATATATTGCTATTCCATCTATGTGTAAGAGGAATATAACTACAGTCTAAGTGGGAGGCCGTTATATCGAGTGAACGACGACGAACGGCCGACGCGACAGACCCGATCGTTTGGCCGTTAAGCGCCCATCGTCGTCCATCCGCTACAACCCACCTCAGCAGCTTTGACAACGCTGGGGAAGAGGGAAATTGGGCAGCCCACAGACAGCCAGGGACTACATTAACTACATATGCACTTATTACACCTACCCCCTGATGTCCACCTAAGAAATTCACTTGAAAGCAGAAAAGTGATGCGGGCAGCGGAAGTGCCGGAGCAACCTAAAACGGAGTGCCGCCGCCACATGTAAACTTAAGCAACAAAACATAGAGCGGGACGGACGAAATGGGCATTGTCAAATATGTATATGAATATAACATAGATGGGGTGGCGTTGAAGCCGGGGAGGTTACCATGGAGCGCCGTTGCTCCGACTTGGTTCGGGCAAAGGGCCTTTTCGCTTGTTTTCGCGTCCTGTAGTGCCTGATCTTAAAAGACCAATCGAAGTATGCCTCAGCTATAGGCTCACTAATAATGACAGAAACGAGACACGCTAGCAACCATTAATGCGATCCCCAAATCTACATATAATTGACAAGACTGAGAGGAATTTATTTAAAGTTGGGAAGTGGCATGTATGATTTGGGCACAGAACAGGTGGCTACTAAATATTCAGTATTCGACATTGTCAATCTTGAAAAGCCGCTACATATGAGGTTGTGGAGGCACCAGGGACAACCAATCCTCGACTATAGCTGTCGTCTCGCGAATGTCTTGAAGTTTGAAATGACGCGCAAAGAAAATGTTGCCTGTACCCAGCCAATGCAGTGAGCAACATAGAAGAACACAATGGTCAGACCAGGACCCTCACCGTATCGGATTACCTCGCTCCTGCATAGTCCCACCTTGAGCCAATTGTCCTCTACAACGTGCACGACACGGCATCCGTGTGCCGTGGGCGGGACACGCTTGAACACCTCAAGGAGGCACGGCGCGTCGTCCCTCTCATGCGTATCTCGGGGCCAAATAAGTCCCTTGCCCAAATCTGCGTTCACGATCTGAAACAGGTACTTGGGAAACGGCTCTTCTGGCATCCCAAGTGCAGCCCCGATGCGTGCTGACATGACACCGAACTGGGCGTCGTCAAGAGGGGGGAATTGGCAATCCTCGTCCCGGAGAATGGCCTTGTGTAGGAAACACAACGCGAGCCCGCGGAAAAGAAAGTCTATGCGAAGATCCATTGGTATCCAAGCCTGGGTCGCGCTTCTGCTGGTGTTGCCCTCGATGTTGTCACGGATGCGGTCGATTCTGGCATACTTTACACTGCCAGGACGGAGTCAGCCATCAGCCAATCCATTCACAGCAGAATGTAGGCGAGTTCTAACCGAATGGGCGTCAAGTTCATGTGGGAGTCTCCTGCGTCGCGCTGAGCTTTGAACCGTTGGGCTAGGATACGCATCGATCCTTGCTGTTGCTCTGGCCCCCTGCCAGGCTGCACAAAGTCAAACAAGTTCCTTCCAAGGATTTCGTGTGCATCATGGCCAAGTTGAAGTTCAAAATTTGGGTCAATGGTGACGAATTGAAGTTCTTGTTGACCGGCGGTGATTCGGAGAAGAGCCCAGTCTAAGGACGCGTAGTCAACGTGAGCATGACCCGTAGCTTTGAGATTGGCGTGGAGTAAGGTGAAGACAAGGGTAACTTCTTACAGCATATCGGTGTATTACCCATTTAAGACACGACTTTAAGGGCGGCGAGCTCGAGTAAATCTCAGAGGGCGAGAACTGGGGAAGGCAGGTGGTGAGCTGGCATGGTCGCGAGGGCATCCATAAGTAGTCATGGTAGAGGCGCGCAAATAGTGGAAGGATATATATGTTAAGAAGCTGGAGGAAAGGCGAAGTCAGGTAAGAGAGTATCAGGATGGTAGTTGATGGCAAAGGTTGACAGGGGCTGGCAAGGGCTGACAAGAGTTGCCATTTAAACAAGCGCTGGCGGGCACGTGCTGTCACTTGGTGGCGGCCCACGTTCAACCATTGAACCAAGGTCCTTCACAATTGCCCACTTTCACTGTTGCATGTGTCGCCAATGCGAGCGCTACTTTGCCAACGGGCGGGGTTCATGCATCCCAAATCGTTGCTTGCGTAAGGTATGTAATTGTAAATTTGCGTGGACATAACATGAGGGTATAAGATGTGTAGCGATAGATCAGAGCATGAAGAGTGGCCTGTGAAAATAACCAACGATGAAGGGAAACAACCAAACATCAGAAATCTCGGCCAAGACTATCTCGAGCGTGATACATGTGGTCATCTCGAGGAGTAGTGCCGAAGAGCGACGAGCTCAAGTCGGGATCGATGGCCCATGAAGCCAGCCCTGGTATCAACGACCTCCGAGGCCGTGTACCGATGGCTGCTGAGGGGGAAGCTTGTTCGGTCTGCCCAGACTGCTTACGCTGGGGGATGGTGCGAGGTGGCGAGCTTGCAGGAGAGTCAACGGCTGGTAGTGTGGCGGTATCATCTGTGACTTTGGGTACTTGAGGGGTAGTAGAAGCGGCTGCATACCTGAGACCTTGCTGGACAGTTTGACTTATGCTGCGAAACATCCCTCCCCGTTGAGGCCAAAGTCCAAAAGTGGATGTATCTCGAGGAGATGCAGGATCATCCTCCGACTGCGCCATGAAACTGGAGTGGATCGAGGAGTCAGAGAGGCCTCGTCGACGGAGGGTACGCTGCAGCAGGGGAGCCACAACGTCATTCTCGTCATCCTGGCCGCGCGAGTCGATGACTGCGTCCACATTCTGCGACATGCCGGCAGTATTGCGCGCGTTTGGCATCCCCGATCTACCTGTGGTTGCAGTGCCAGTGCCGCTGACAGCACTGCGCTCTCCGTCAGAGGCCCCTCTGCGCGAGGTGGTAGGTATAACGACCCATGGATCAGCAAGCTGTGGCGCGCCTGCGAAAATGTTCATGAGGGATCCGTGGACCTGTGTGGGGGGAGGGGAGGATGCAGCGGACGGAACGCTACGAGTAGAAGGTGACTCTGATGCCGTTCTTGCCGTGGCTCTCCCTCCTCCGCCACCAGAGAACTCGACATTAACCGTCGTTGTCGTCGAGGCAGCAAGAGCAGCGCCGAGCTTGGGAACCCGTCTGGACGATTGTCTCTCGAGCCCTCTGTTTGGCGGCCGCAGGGTTGATGAAGGACCTTCTCGGGTCGGTGGAGGGGTTTCTGAAGGGCTGGGGGCCCCAAACAACTTCGTCAATGGTGCCATCCAAGAGGGACCTTTCGCTGCTTGACGTTCCTTCTCAGCAGCCTTTGCAGGGTCTAATGCCATCTCGCTGACTTTCGCAGCAATTGATGGGTCAATAATTATATCATTCAATGTCGTCCGGAGTTGCCCCGTCTCAGTAAAGAACTCCCTGAAGACCTTGAACAGTGTTCGCAGGTCCTTGCGGGTGCAAGTGACCGGCACCCTATCGTCCTCCAGGATTGCCCTGAATTGGGCGCGGAGCTGACTGGCCTCGGATACAATGCTCGCCACAGTCGCGCGCGAGAGATGACCTACATCTGCGCCTTTCAGATGTTGGCGCTTCAGGCGGTTGGTGAGGGTCAACGGGTCCGCCTGCGTGAGACGCGTCAACAACGCGGTGATGCGGTCTAGGAGAATCCCTATATGAGTCGAGTTGGTTTCCGCCACTGACGACGCCTCGGAGGGTCCATCAATGGGCGAGGAGCCGGATAGGTAATCTCCAAAGGCGTGGGGGATAGGGGATGGCGCAAGAAGGCCAGGGTATGAATCCGTTTGCACGCCTCGCGATTGGCTCAGAAGCATGAGCGATCTGTGGGGCGTTCCGACGCGCGGTGATGGCGAGGCGGGACCCTCATCACGGTTATCTTCCACCTCCAATTCGAGGCTTGCGTATGATGCGTGCGATGACGAATATCGCGACCGATGGCGGTTAAATGTCGTCAGCTTAGCTGGAGGTATCAGGGAGTCCGGGGGGGACAAGGGTCGCCGGTCGGGTTCTGGCGTGAGGGGCTCGTGTATATGTATATGTGTGAGAGGTTCCTGTATGTATGATCAGTAAAAACCGCAAGGTTGCAACAACGTGGCACGTACCAAGCCCTGGCGGGATCTTGGCTCCAGACTGGCAGGACGTCTTCTCCGGGAATGGGGCACCTGGAGGTAAAGTTTAGCCTCGCCCGGGACTGTTGTCGAAACGACTCACGGATTCATCCTTTATAGATGCTGGAGAGAATAGGTGCGGTGTCGCAGCTGGATGAATGCGTCAAAAATACTGGCTTTATCGTGTCGCTGGAAAGCGTACCTCGGGAACCCCCAGAAAATCCGGCGCGATGCTCCCCAACTTCTTCTTGTAAAGCACGCAGATCCTCACGGGCATCAGATAACAAATTTTGAAGCTCGGCGTTATCGCGCTTCAAGTTCTCGTTATCTGCCACCAGAGACTCAAGCACTTTCGTCACTTCATTCTCCTCGGCCAGTGTATCTCGGCCCAGTTGCTAGAGTTACGACGTCAGCTCAGTAATATAGCGTTAGATGAACTCCTTACATATTCTTGAAGGGTTTGAAGACGAGATCGTGCGTCCTGAAGGATCTCCTCGGACAGCTCCAGCCTATGTTGTCGTCTTTGTTCCAGATCCTGCTGGAGACGGTGAACTTCGATCTGCAATTTGGCTGTATAGAATATATGAATAAGAGAGATTGAATGCGAAAACACTGCGATGACGCACTTGTCCGCTCTTTCAAAGCCGATATCCTGCTCTCTGCCACTCGGGCTCGCTGAGTCTCAGAATCCCGTTCCTGTTGTATGTCGTCCTTCTCTCTCATCACGACCATAAGACGCGTGTCCAGGCCAACAGTACGCGCATGATACGCGGACAACCGTGTCACAGACGTTTGCGCTTCTTCCAGATCGCGCAGGGCACTCTTATGCGTGGAATCAGACACCTCGTTGGCCAGGAGAGCCTGACTTAGGCGCTGGAAGATTATCAGCATTGTGACAAGCATATAAGCACAGACATTTTGACGGATACTCACCTTCTCTAAAGCAGCATTGGCCTGCTCAAGTTCGTGGATCTCGGAATCCTTGGGATTGGGGCTATCTTCAGGCACATCGACCTCGGTGTCCTGAGAAATACTTCTGCGGTGACGGCCAGACTGCCGACACAATCAGAAACAGCATTCTTCAGCTCGTTTGTTGAGACTCACCTCTGTCCGTCGTACAGATGCCTCGTACTTCTGGAGAAGCGCCTGACCGACCTCTTCGATCGGCATGTAAGTTCATGCAGACCCTTCGGGTGAGCACTGGCCCTCACCGGCACTGAGTATCAAACGGCTCTCCAATTTCGCCTTGAATGCTTGCCAGCCCTTAGTATGCTCGCATTCGTCCCGTCCGCAGCAACAGGTAAGAGGTGGAGGGGGCTCTGACGCGTGTGTGTAATTGGTTAGAGCCATCGTAAGGTCGTCCATCGTGCTGGTTGCGTGGTATATACTCCCTGGCCTCGGTGAATCAAGAGTTGCTGGAGACCAGTTGCCTCGGTGGTCAGGATCCATTATAAGGTGCAAAGCATATAGCAGTCAGGTACTTAGAAGTGTCTGAATCTAACTCGCCGTCAGCCTCGTGTTGGCTGCAACAGGCTGCAACCTTATCGGGGCGTTTAGCCCGGATCCCATGCTATTGCCGGAATGAAAGGTTCGCGAATTCTCGACACCATTGCAGCAAAGGGTATGTCCACAGTAGTAATTTCCGAAGGCTACCAGCACTAATATACATGCAATCACCGCTACAAAAATGAAGGATAAAAGGCGGCGAGGGGTAAGATAATCCAAACAGTAGGGGTAAGACAATCAAACACTAGGGTGGAGAATTACAATAATCGTATCTGGGTAAATGGGAGCGCATAGGGGTAATAATTCGCAGCAGAAACGCCAGCTAATTGCGTAGCTATACGTTGGAGATGCTCTGAAGCAAGCCTGCTTGGCCAGCAGGGCTGATACTTTCGCCAGCCTCGCTTTGGATGGCGCGACCGGACCCTGAGGCCCCAGCATTGCCATTCCCTCCCATGGATCCGTACACGTCCGTCTGCAGCTGCATCGGTACGAAGACAACCTTGCTGTTCGCGCTCTTGGCCATCTGCTGCAGTGCCTCGAGTTGACGGATCTGCATCGCCGCTGGAGAGGCGAGGATGTCGGCAGCTTGACGCATGAGCTTGGCGGAGTCGACTTCTGCACGGGCTGCGATGACTTTGGACTCTCCGATACGCTTCTGTTGGGCGGCGGAGGAAAGAGAGGCGGACACCTCGGGGCTGAAGATTATGTCCTTGATGAGGATTCCTGGGAAAGGCAGTGTCATTAGCACGGATTTCGCCGGATAAGACATGTGGGAGGGGCTAACCTTCGATTGCAACACCCCACTTCTCCGCAGTGTCTCCAACGATTTCAGCTATTTCGAATGCGATAGCCTCGCGGTCGGTAACAACACTTTGTACAGCGCGTGCGCCAACCACATGCCGGAGGGTCGTCTAGGGGATAATTTAGCAAAATGCTATGGTATAGAACATAAGCAATTACCTGAGCCCGTTCAATGAGAGCCTGGCGCAGGTCTGTGATACCGAAAGCAGCCCGGTAGGGGTTCGTGATCTGGAAGTAGATGACGGAGTCACTATTGAAAGATTAGCTGACGTCAAGCTGATGCATAGAATGACCATACATCTCGACGTTCACGTTGTCCCTAGTGATAACGGATTGGCGGCCAATAGGAGATATTTGGATTTTGACATCTACAGTCTTCAAGCCTTCCGTGCATACGTTGACTTGAACGAGGCCCGGGTCCACGGACTTGTAGAATTGCCCGAAACGAGTAACAAGACCCACAGAGCCTTGCTGGACATTGCGGAAAGGATTGGGGCAAGGGCAGCATGGGATGGCACCGCACAGTCCGACGCAGTTGCCAAGAATTTGCAACATAGAACCATAAACACCGTGGGTGACCTGCAGAATGCCGCATTAGAATTGGCGCAGATCTGCCAGCCGCATTTCACGTACCTCGCCTGTTCCAAGATCTTGAGCATATGATGGCTGTAATATCCATTAGCACAGTCCAGTGGCAGTGAATCGCGCTCGCTTACCTGCATCTCGCTTCGTTTGAGAGGCTGAACATTGATCAAGTGGCTCGCTCCAGGGCCCCTTGCTCGTGCTGGCTGCTCATCTGTTACTTGCGCGAAGTCCAGTAAGTTACCGGGACGCATGTAAAATTCAAAAAAGCGCTCACCGTTTGGGGCAGTATGGTCAACAACATCTCCACGCGACGAACCAGAGCCGTGGGGCGAAGGGGCGCGAACCTTGCGGTCAGAAGAAGTCTGGAGTCCGTTTGCTGACATTGTGTGGAGGTATTGGGTGGGGGTGTATATTGTATTCCGATAAAGAACAGAGGCCCTTTTTATGCGACAAAATGGACAGCCTAATCTGATGGGAGACTAGAGCAAGTGACGAGAATGAGAAGGCATCACTTGAGACCACTTGACGCGCGCTGCGCAGCGGCTGTGCGAATGCTGTCGCCACCCCCTGATTTCATTCTGCATTCGTCCTTTTTCTTGATCTTCTTCAGATCTTCCCAAGATCTTCCTCCTGAAAATCTGAAAGGTTGGTCATTATTCGGTCTCCTCGGGACACACCATGTATTTTGGGACGAATCGATACAAGATCCGTGAGTTCTTGCATCTCTCGAAACTTGAAATCTGCTCTTTCGAACATGATTTTGCCAAGTGGTTCAATTCTACAGCATGTATCAGACTAATGACAGCATCCGCCGCCGCAGTGATTGACTCCACGAGCAAAACTTGAGATGCGTAGGGATGTACCTAGCTAGGAAACTCGCGGAACAGATGGTACCGTGACTGACCGCTACTTCATGGCCAACTGATTAATACAGCTATGGATACTGCGGGGGTGGATACTGCGGGTCGGACGGGAGCGGACGGCCAAGATGTCCCATGATTCATTCACGATATTGGCCAGCCGAGCTATGCCGAATTGTCCTGGACCAGAATGGCATACACATAGCCTTGACACCATTCTGCGCCATCAACCACTCGCCTCGCATTCTGGATCCAATGCGCAGTGGATGTGAAGTTGTGAACAGTACTGTTGGCGGCATTTGTGCCATTGAACACCGGTAGCGCAACGCGCGGAAGTTCATATTTTACCAGTTCGTCACCGCCCGCAGCATGGTGCCAAGAAGAACTTGTGGCACTCGAAGACTCTAAGAGCGGAGATGGGACGGGGAAAGCAGTAGAACATGTATAAACAAACAAACAGAGCTTGTGCCGGTGTTCTATCTGCGATATCATAGCTGTTCTGCGTTGTTAAAGAGGTGCCGCGGATTGGGGGGTGGCTTCGCCAAATCTGCATTATCTCCCGATTGGCCTGTACCTAAATATAATTACAATGAAGCCACCGAATTCCGATGAAATGGGCCGAATCTTGGGTTGGTAGACTTCCAAAATTATGGGAGCATGAGACGTGCACAGACGCAGTCATCACCTGTGCCTTTACATTCACACCCCCTCGAGGAATTAGCACCAAGGTTGGAAGTCCGCCTGTTTCTAGTGTTGAAGATGACTGACACCACTCTTCGTAGAGCGGGTGGTCAACGGAGAAGGGAAGATAGGGCTGCCTTTTCTTTGCATCGATAGAAGACATTTTGGAACCAAACTCCCCGAGTTTGACATAATTCAAGAGGCAAAACGGCATGATGCTGGCGTCTCCGAGGGAATGAGCCTCGATCAGCGCAATGCACTCTCTGTGGTGCACCGCCATGTCGTATGCAACCAGGTAGGAGAGAAAATGTAAATCTGGGTAGGACACAGCAACACAATCTGCTTGTGAAGTCAGTCGCAAGAAAACGGCAGCTGAATATGGACATGCAATCACACCTTGAACATTTCCCATCATGCTTTTGCAAAGCCCTCTGTGGCCGTGCCAATGTGCCCTTTGGCACTTTTTACTGCAATAGAACACAATCCTGCACGCAGCACATCTGTGGGTGTGGGTCCTTTTGCTCTCGGGTTTGATCATGCACTGCTGTTGATATCAGAAAAGGCCAGAGGAAAGATGCGTCAAGGGACTTACTTCAACATTACCGCACAGGAGTACAGGACCGCAATCTTTAAACTCTTTGTACACCTTCTCCCGTTCATCGACCACCTTCAACAAGCCTCCCCAAGAATCTCTGACCCCTGGAATTTCAAATGCCTGGAGGTCTCCGGGCTTTTGCATCACATCATATGTGTATCGCCGCACGAGAGATAACACTTTGCGGTGGATAGTAGCAGGAGACAATATCTCTTCAATCATCGCAATAGCATAATTAGGGAATGATTCGCGTATCGGTGACGACTCTGGCGAGAGCGCCAGCCAGACAGACTTTATCAACAGAGGGACGAGACCCAGGCGCAGAATATCCATAATTCTGTCATATGCCTGGGGAGATCGTTGAATGAGCAAAAAGGTGGAAACCAAGCAACTGTGGAGCGCTTCACTGCGAATTTCACTGGAGGCTGCCAGTGTGCATGAACCCGATGCGATATGGGCCCAAGTATGCATCAAGGTCATCGCAACTCGAGCAGATTCAGAGGCGAACATTTTCGGTGCCAGCGGAGAGTCGGATGGCTCGCATAAGTGCTCCATGAAAAAATATAAATCTATAGATAGGAGCTCGTAGTCCCGCTGTGCCTGTCCGAGATTGCGTTCGATGCGTTGGCATGCAACGCTCACAGCCTCTTCCGCTGTCCCACATGCCGCAACGATCTGCGCCAACAATCTTTCGTGCATTACACTGCGGGGATTGGCAGACGCGCCGCGGGGTTGGAGAAACTTTCCGCATCGGAAACCATTGGCCACGTCCTTGTTCCTCCCTTCCATTATCCACATATTGGCCATCATGGATAATACTCCAGGGTGACTAGCCATGATCTCAGAGACCATTGGCTTTTCGATTTGCGAGATAAACATATCTAGAATCTTCCTGAAGAGTTTGTACATATTAGCCAAGGTAGCCACCCGCTTAGCAACATGTTTAGCGTTCGTGTTTCCGTGCGCTGGGGGGTGAAGATGTACGGAGTACAAATACTGTATCCAGAC
Organism: Athelia psychrophila; assembly: GCA_001630335.1. Lineage (NCBI taxonomy): Eukaryota > Fungi > Basidiomycota > Agaricomycetes > Atheliales > Atheliaceae > Athelia > Athelia psychrophila. The sequence goes on along the minus strand of KV417546.1, from coordinate 125,237 downwards.
CCACATAGTGGGCCATGCCTGGTTCACCAGTGGGATTGTGTGTTCGGATAAACGACGGCCACAGCATTCTGAGCTCGCGATTGAACCTAGCAGCAAGTATACGGAATGCGGGACGCGTTCCACCGGCTCCATGGCGTCCCGAACACACTTGAGACGTGGGACATCGTCCACGCTAGAAGGAGTCAGCGGGGCCACGAAGATCATCCATCCTCGAAGGATGTGTTGACAGTACTCTATATCAGGAGGTCGATCGATTTTAGTATATCGCAGCACCCCTTCCGGTGAGATGAGCTGCATCTTAGCTTTGTGATAAGCGGAAATTGTGCAATATGGTAGGATGGTATCCGATTATCGACTCACCTCATATATGTTACTATTTATTTGCATCATTAGCGTGATGGGGAAGTTTGGTGTAATAATAAAAAAGAGGCTGGCAAAGACGTCAAATTGAAAAGGCAAGCTGGAGGCAAGATGAAGATGAGTGAGGATAGGTCACCGGGATGCCGTTCCAAATTCAGGTTGACGTTCAGGTTGGCCACTTTCGGAAGTCATACTCTTCACGGTCATCATGTCCTTCCTCCGCCTAATAGCCCGACACCGACCTCTAGTGCATCCTATCCGACGCGCCTTTAGCACAACCATACTTCGCTGTGACGCCTCCCGAACACCCACCCACTTCACCAACATTTTAGCGGACGGCATCCCGCCCCCAGTGCAAGTCACTTCGATCACACCGACCGGCATCCTGCTCGCCGACGGGCTCATTCTTCCGGGTGCATGCATCTTTCTAGAGGGCAAAGTGTTCCTGTGGGATGTTCCAGAGGCTGGCGGAAACTGGAATGGGTGGACGAAAGAGCATTTTGAGGTGTTCGAAGCTGTGGTTCCCAAGCCTGGTGAGTTCCACGATTTGCTCGAGTTCGTCTCTTATTCGTCTTGTTATGCCCAGAAATATTGCTGTTAGGTACGGGTGCGAAGATGTCATTACCACCACAGCATCTGCGCAAGTACATGAGTGACATTGGGATTCAGATGGACTTTATGGATACTGTGCGTCCTGTCAACTATTGTCCTTTCCCTCACCTGCTGATTTCGCGTTTGCAGAGAAATGCCTGCTCTACTTATAATCTTTTGGCCGAAGAGGGCCGGCGAGTGGCTGCTGCCCTGTTACCATTATCTCCTCGGGCATGGCGGAAGCCCGACGTACAGTAGAATCAATGACTGCAGCCCCCATGGAATTACCCGTCACTGAACTTATATTCGTAATGCAGGTAACCAAGGATAGTGTATCTAATATGGCACGCAGAAACGCGTATGGAGGCATAATACATCCCTCTCATTCTTCAGGTGCCTTCCGTTTCCCCTTGTTCCCTGATGGCGCGTCGCTCGCGGGCATCCCACGCGTCCGCGGAGCTTCTTCTTCTTCTTCGTCGAACAGAGACGGTTGTGTAACTTGCACAGGCATCAATTTGCCTACAACGGCCAATGAATTTGTGTTCCCATTTGGTGCATATGATATAGGCAGAGAGCATTGCATCGAACATAATGCATGATGACGAGCTGCGACATAAAAGAGACTTACCAGACGCATCTCTGAATTGCAAAAAGAGAACCTCCCAGTTCGCGCATGTCTCAGCGACAGTTGCCGATTCTCGCAATACCTCATACGTCTGCACGCCCTGTTTGCCCCTCGCTTTGGGGAATTGGCTGATCTCAAAATCTTCCTCCGACTCTATTGCGGGCACGTCGTCCACTTGGTTGACGTCCGCCTTTAACGCGGAAAGAACATCGAGCTTGAGCGATGCGATAGTGCTCTTCGGTTCGGCGGTGATGATTATCGTCAGCGTGTGCGTCTTTACGAGTAGCTGGTAGATTCTGGGGGGCGCCTTGGCGGGCTAAGCATGTAATAAGCGACTGCATATTGTCATTATGAACGCAAGTACGCACCATGGTGTATGAAAGCAGCGAGGCGCGATCACGGCGAGCAGGCCCTGACGGATTTCAAACTCCGCCCGAGTCCGCCGCCTCCGAAAGCGTCTGCGCGAATACCCGACCACCCAAAGCAACTCGCCGCCGCCGACGATGAGCAGGTATACCGACGGCGCGTCCTCGTCTCACCCATACCAAGAGCCTACTGCACTACCCGACTCTGTCCCAAAGGTCCAGGAGCTAGGCGTTACTAGCGGTCCTTTGAAGAGCGCCGCGTTCTTCCTCGGGGCCTACTGCAAAGACTACAATGGTGCGTGTCTTGTGGGCAGAGCTTAAGAGGGTACTCGTGTTCATATCTGGGGTGTAATTTCAGAGGACTTCATGCTGTGCAAGGCACAGAACCGGAACCCTGAGCACTGTCTGAAGGAGGGCCGACGTGTGACGAGATGCGCAACAGACCTGTACGTCGCAGTGCAACTTTGTGTTGTGTTTCTTATGCTAAATATGATTGCTGGGACCTGAAAAGCATCACCAAGATGAGGGAGAACTGCTTGCAGCAATTCGACGAGCACTGGAAATGCTTAGAAAACAGCAATCAGGTCCGTAGGCCCAATCAACGTTCCAACTCGTACTGTCTGCTAACTGGTCGCATTTTATGCAGGAGTACTACCTTTGCCGCAAGCCGGAAAGGTCACTGAACAAATGCATGTTCGAGAAGCTGGTGCGTCTCCTGCATATCCGCAATCTTACTTATACTCATATCTATATTTCTTCAATAGGGACTTACCAAGACTATTCCCGGCTCACCTGCAGGAAGGATACCCGTGCACGAGATCGAGAAGCCCGTGTTCAAGGCCGTGCAGAAGTGAGGCTTGCTTTTGTTGTTTGATTTTTGGGCCTTTGGGGGGGTTGCTTTGGTTTTTTTGTTTTTTTTCCCATTGACCATTGAACCTTTTTGGGTTTTTCATTCTTTTTTTGAAATTCGTGAAATCGACGGTATACTGTGGTATAAATTTAATGAGCAAACGCGTTATCCTGATTGCTGAGCTTGTAAGCGCGTGTGGGTCCAACCATTTCATGCTTTCCACCCTCCTGCGCGCCTCGTCGCGGTCACCATTCGTCGTCGCGTCCCACTCACGCTCGCTTTCCGCTGCTGCTACACCATCGCCGAACTACTCTATATATCTCTCCAAGTCTACGAACCCATACTTCAATCTCACTTTCGAGGACTGGTGGGTCGACATCCTCATTCTGCTGCCTTACACCAGCACCACACGCGTCCAGCTGTCTAACTGGCTTGAATTTGGCTCGGTCATGAACATAAAGGCTTTTCAGACACAGCCCACCCGACAAACCGCTACTGCTCATATACCGCGATGACCCGTGCGTAGTCATCGGGCGCAACCAGAACCCGTGGAAGGAGGTCAACTTCTCCGCTCTGAGGAGGACCGGTATCCCGTTCATTCGGCGAAGAAGCGGAGGGGGGACTGTCTATCATGTGCGTATACCTTTATGCCGGATATTTTCCCGAGAAGATCGTTCTGACATTATTCTCGGAAACAGGACCTGGGAAACACCAATTTCTCGATCCACCTGCCACGAACATCCTTCGACCGACACGCAACGGCGCAAGTCGTGCTCAGAGCCGTGCGGTCCCTTGGCATCGACGCGAATGTCAATGAGAGGAATGACTTATGTGTGGGCAAGGATAAGATGAGTGGAGTGGCCTATCATCTTACGCCGGTAATGAGCTGGAGGTGCTGATATTCTGGTCTCTTCTACGTCTCCGGCTCAGCATATAAGATCGTCAACAAGCGGGCGTACCACCACGGGACTATGCTCATAGGGACTAAGCTGGACACATTGGGGGACCTGTTGCGCACTGACAAGGTAAATCCACGTCAAAACACTGCCGCGGACGAGCTGACTGGGGCGCAGGAAACCATGATCACTAGAGGCGTGGCCTCTGTGCGGTCTCCCGTGTGCAACTTGCAGCAATACAGCCCTAGCGCGTCGCATGATGCGTTCGCAGACGCTGTTGTACAAGCTTTCCGAGAAGAATACAATATCGAGCAAGACGTCAGTGAGGCTTGGATTTTCTCAGCAAACATGAACTCATAGTAGTGGGCAATGAAAGGTGCAAATGGCTGAGGAGAATGAGGCAACGTTGGGCATAGATTATGTTCGCAAGGGCATGGAAGAGCTGCATGTGAGTGGAGACACGATCGTTCACTCTGTGCAGAGCTGACTGAATGTATTGCAGAGCTGGGATTGGGCGTTCGGTCAGACTCCCGAATTCACATACACCATTAAACAAGCCTTCTCATGGGGCGAAGTTGTGAGTCTCGCCGTTCTTCTTCAGTTCTTGCAGTTTCTCAATTCTAGATTCCAGACGGCGGAAGTACAGTCAAAACACGGTGTTATCTTGTCTTGCACGATGAGCACCGACCAAGCCGCAGTGCGCAATGATCTAGCCGCTCTGGGACGCAGTTTGGAAGGAAAGAATTATGGATTCGCGGGCCATAGTGAGGTAGAAATGATGTCTGAGGGCGAGGAGGTTTGGTCTTGGTTGAAGGCTGCCATGCGGACATGAAGTAGTCTCGTTTCGCTCGGTTTACTCAGGTTGGAATAATGCAAGAATAATGTGGTATTGGCATCTAGTTTTACTTTGCCACTTCTGCAGCTGGAAGTCAGACATCGTGGTCTCCCCACATGAGAAGAGAACGTACCAGTTGCCCATATGCTACTGGTCTCGAATCCTTCGGGTGGTACAGGATCAGACTAATCGGTAAATGCAAGCCCCAGTGAGTACGGTGTAGATGTGAGGATGGAAAGCAGCAACGTACCCGCTGCCCTCGTATGTGACCCGTTAAACGCCTGTCTCGCTCCATCATCGTTTCGTCCCATGTGTCGATGTGGTACCGGACGGGCTGCGTGGTATTTCAGTAGAGGCGCTTCTGGACATCTATGGCTATCATACCTTGCCCTGGTTCTGAGACTGCTTGGAGGTCTTGAGGAGGGTGCCGGTCGCTCCGAACATGACGGTGACGAGACCTTTGGACAAAACTGGTTAGACAACGGCCAAGGAAAGGCGTCGAATTCACTTTACCGAAAGGAATGAGGGCTTCCCAAGGTAGGGGCATGGTGATTGCTTCGCGTTGAAAGGGTCAGGGAGAGAGAGTGCCGGGGTTGTCCGTTTCTGGAATTGTAATTTCGACAGTCACCTGCTCCGGATCCTTGACCACCGCTTTGTACCTTCACACATCTTTCGTACAGTTTGTGCTCAATCCTAACAACGCGAACCGTGTACTGGTCGCTAAGGCTGTGCAGATAAAAACTAGGAATGCCACTCTACTTCGCTCTACCCTCCAGACCACCATCTCATAGCGGGTTGATCTATAGCTGCGATGGCACCCAACACCCGCGCATCTGCTCCTAACACGCCTACTACCGGCTCTGCCAGCTCACCCAGATCATCCGAGACCCCGTCCAGCACCCCTCGCAAAGTGCCCCACTGCTCAAAGTGCGGGCTTCCACGCAAGGGCCACCCGCGCTCAGGCTGCCTGCCCTCCCCGACGGCTGAAAAGGCCGAGGAAAACATGACGGAGGCCCTTGGATCTCTCTACATTGATCCAGAGACCAGCTATCTCACCCCAGAGAAGCGGCCGCGCCGGTCGTCCGTGCAGCCCTTGTCGGTCGCAGAGGCGAGTCTGGCCTCCATATCGACAGATTCGAACGAAGTCCTCGACGCGCTGCTCCAGCCGGGGATGATGGGCGATGACGTCGCAGAGGACGAGCGGGCGGCCAGCGTGGAGCGCCTGAAGAGCTTCGCCACCCCGGTGAAAGGGAGAGCGCGCATGCCGGGCACCTTGATCACGCCCTCCAACACCGACGATTCGGTGGGCCTGAGTGGCCTGAACTCGTTCAGGGCCCCCTCGAGCTCTGCGCTCCGGGCCAGCCCACAGGAGACCAAGCCGCGGCTGCGCCACTCAGGGCCACTGCAGCTCGCGCCGACGATGCCCGCAGACGCATATCTATTGAGCTCGCAGCAGACCTCCATGGCATCCCGCATCAGCTCGGCCAGCTCGCATCCCCTCGTCCACTCCATGAGCATCGAGGAGAGACACGACTACCTGAACCACCTCACAACGACCGCGTGCGCCGCGCCAGCCAGCCTCTTCGTGCTGCAGAGCGCAGAGATAGCTGGCGAACAGCGAGCTGCGCACAAGCTGGGCTTTTACTCCCGCTCTGTGGATCTTGCCAATGGGCTTGGGTGGCTCATTATTGGGATGGATGACAAGGCGGTCCAGGATCTTTACCGCGCAATTCAGGCAGCCGAGAAGGGCCCAGGTGGGAGGAGTATGGCAGTGATGGGTGGTGCTGTCGCGGGCGCTGTCATCACGTTTACAGGGCTGGCGTATGCTTGATTTTCGCTTGCCATGCTATGAGCGATAGCTGCAGGCGATATCGTGGTATCCATGATATAGGCGTATGTGGCTTGTTTGCGTGCGGTGGCGAGAACACATCTCGGACCAGTCTCTTGGGGAGAATAATATATTACAATGATGTTTGAGTACGCGTGTATATGTATTTGTACTCTGCTTCGGATTTGTTCGTGAATAACCATATGCCCCGCAGGTGCTTTCTATACAATCTTCTATCGTTGTTCAAGGTGCTTCAAAACAATCTAAAGGCCATCCGGGAAGGGACTGCCAGTCCTGGGTACCCACAGTCCATAATATCCGCGAGTGACTAACGAGTATGCGCTTTCAGCGCGGCGTGCTTATGAGGTTGAAATACCGGCAGCTGCTGCCGCATCCGCAGCCTCTTGTAACTTCGCCGCTCGAGCCTTTCAACATTACGATGAGTAGTCTGTTCTTATTTGACTGCGACTGAATGCAGAATACGCACCAGTTCTTTCATCTTGAAGTAATCTTCATGCAGCCCGCACTCAGTCTTCTCCTTGCCCGCCCACCGGCCCGCCCTCTCACCGCCGTCGCCAGCCTTGCTCTTCTCCGTGCTGTGCCAATCGCCCACGCTCTTGTATCCCTGGTCTAGTAGCGCGTTGTGCGGGACGTTGTTCTCCTTGATGTACGCATCGACATCGTTGAAGGACCAGGCGAACAGAGGGTTTAGCTTCAAGAGTCCCGTCGTATCCACCTCGAGAGGCTGCAAGTTGGCGCGATCTGAGCCTTGCGAGGCCCGCCGCCCTGTTATGACAGCCCGGACGTTCAATTCTTTGTACGCTCGTTCGGCAGGCTCAACCTACACATCCGATCAGTGAGTCTGCGGTGACAGGAGGACGCTAGGCAAGCGGCGCACCTTGACGGCCCAATCATACACGCTCTCGCTATTCTCCCAAGGCTTATCGCCGTACTTGGCCTCGAACGCTGCCACATCTTCGCAGCCGCCCGGCTTGTATACGTGCACGTCGCGCCCGTAGCGCTTCTTCACCTCCGCGACCAGCTCGTATGTCTCGGCGAAGTGGTAGAGGGTGTCCAGGAATATGAGCGGGGGTGGGGGAGACGAGAGCTTGGATAGCATGTCGATCGCGACGAGTCCTGTCAGCCCAAAAGCCGTCGTTTGATAGAGGCCCGGCAGATGTGCGACTGCCCATTCTATGATCTGCTGTGGAGCCAGGGGCGCGAGATGGACGTTTATCGCAGCGAGTGTTTCTTGGGACAAGGGGAGATCGAGGGGCCGGGCGTCTATCGCGGTGAGTGTTTCCTGCGGCACGGGAACATCGAGGGGTTGGACGAACGAAGACATTGGAGATGTGCTACTTCTGCGACAAGTAGGCAGAATTGTGGTCGATCACAAAGCTGGAGAAGGGTGTTGTGACAGATCGAGAGGAGAGGAAGGTCAGAGTTCGCAGGGCCGTCCTCAGTCAGCATATATAGTCGATCACGCCCGAGTCAGTCCCGCCGGAAGCTACTGGAATATCCAAGTTCTGGGTCACAGGATCAATTGAACAGCAAGTTGTTGTTGCCAGGTATTTTATATATTGGCCATATGCGGGTTGCTTGGGATATATATGACAAGTTTGGTTTGAAGAGCAGTACATATCGTAGACCAAAAAACGACCTTCATTTTGATTTGGTCAATAGCAAGTCAACAGCGCCACCAACCGTTTACCACGCCAAGATCAAACCTGATCAAACCCATTTACCACGCTACAACTACATAATCCGATCTTATCTTTTCACGCGATGTTGATCTCTTCTCTCTACACTTTCTCAAGAATACGAAGTTCGAACGTCCAACACAAACATCGGATTATGAAAAGAGGATACAGCGCAACACGCCACTGCCGCATCAAATGGCCTAGTCTCCTACGGACGATCTAGTTTCTGGAATGGCTCACTTTATAGTTGCAAATGTGCACATTTGCAACTATAAAGTGAGCCGCAACGGGTGTCTATCTGCGGGTCACGGGCTGCGAAGAACCAATTGGCCCGAGAAGTGCCGGGGAACGTTGCGACGATGGCCAAGACGACAGTAGCCTTGTGGTCCCAGGAGAGTGAGAATCCGCGCTGGGTGATTGTATAAATTTTATCTGTATAAACAGATGAAGTTGATTCAGTCCGACGGCGAACGTTGCGATGATGGCCAAGACGACAGCAGCCTTGTGGTCCCAGGAGAGCGAGAATCCGCGCTGGGTGATTGTCTTAATTTTATCTGTATAAACAGATGAAGTTGATTCAGTCCGACGGCTGGGTGTGCCGCCGAATGAATACGCATTGGGGTAGGGTTTGAGGAGGACGCAGTGGGGATCGTGGGCAGGCTTTTCCAAGCATGTACCAGCCAGTGTCCATTGTTGATAGAGGAGGGGTGTGCGCGAGAGGACATGAACTTGAAAGGGCGCTGGCAGCAGTCAGTACAAAGAGCGGTGAGGCCAAATGCGGTAAGAGTGATCGAAGAAAATCAGCCTCGACTGTAACCTGTGCAGATTTCAGATTGGCCTGCGGTCTGCAAACATCTGAAAAGGTCGAACGTTATTTGTCGGAGTTGGAATTTTTTTGAATCTGAAGCAAAATCTGAAACTTCAGACCCTGCGGATTGTCAACCAATGGTTGCCTTCCCGCAGGGTTTGAAGACGGTTTCAAATGCAGATTCGTCTCCAAACTCAACAAGCCGAGATGCCGCTTGTCAGGCACGCTAGTTTCAAGCTCCGCAACGTTAAACACCTGGAAGGGGGGGTCGACCCCCCCCTTCCAGATTAAATCCCCTCCTCAGAATTTCCGTTGATCGTTCGGAACTTGTGTCCTTCCCCTTTTGGCACTCAACGCTCACAAATTCTCACGCAACATCGGCTTTCTTCCCCTTGCCTCCATATATATCACGTGTATGGCTTCAAATAGTCGGTATATAGCTTATGAAAACAATGTCGCACCCTTCAGGTTGCATAATTGCCTCATCCTCGTCTTCTATGTTCTCCGGGTCCTATTCTAACACCTATATACATAGTTTGAGGAGGGAAAGCGTCTGAGAGCGTGTGTAACAGGACGTGAAGGTAGTCAGCACAGCCAGTGGTGGGACCAAATGTGATAACAGCGATCGGGGAAAATCAGTCTTCAGTGTAACTTGTGCAGACTTCAGATTGGTCTACGGTCTGTGAACGTCTGAAAAGGCCAAACATTATTCGTCGGAGTTAGAAAAAATCTGAGTCTGAAGCAGAATCTACAATTTCAAATCCTGCGGGAAGGCAACCAATCCGATCTTACATATCTTTTTACGCGATGGTTGATCTCTTTTCTTTACGCTTTCTCAAGAATACAAACGTCGATCAAGATGCCAACACAAACATCGGATTACGAAAAGAGGATACAGCGCAACACGCCACTACCGCATTGAATGAATACCCTAGAGACGATCCGGTTTCTGGAATGGTTCTCCTCTCTGGAACCCAAAGTGCGTTGCTTCGTGCTTGTCGAAAGCATCTTTGCAGTTGCGGCTCACTTTATAGTTGCAAATGTGCGAATAGGAGCAGTATAGCATCTGCAACGGGTGTCTATCTGCGACTGACACCAGGTGACCAGCCGCAGATAGACACCCGGTTGGAGTGCTGGGGGGTGCTGACGTGGCGGGGATTCAGCTGGGGTTTCTCGCCGGAGGGCTTGAGGCACCCTGAAAAGTCACAGAAAGTGACAGGTGTGGGCTGAGATTTTCTGCCTCGCTTTTGGGGGGCAGCGATTTTGGCGGCGTGGGCAGGCGCGACTGTTCTAGCTGCAGACTTCTTGGACTCGAGCTTGGAGTCATTGGTATCTGATGACTCCGCCGGTGATGCTAACTGCGGCGCTATTGGTAATGGTGAAGAGGAAAAGGAAGAAAAGAAGGGATGGTGGAAGAATTCGGTGGCGAAAGTGGCATTGGGCGATCGAGAAGGATGGAGCGAGGGAGCGAAGCCGATGGGGGAGATGAAGCCGGGTCTCGCCCGGTATGCGAATGTGCCAGGGCGCACAATCAAGAACTGATCACCATTGGCCATGTCAATAATGCAAGGTAATGCACTACCGAGATTGCCGCACGCTACACTGGCCAGTAACTCTACGGCCTGCGGGTCACGGGCTGCGAAGAACCAATCGGCCCGAGAAGTGCCGGGGAACGTTGCGACGATGGCCAAGACGACAGTAGCCTTGTGGTCCCAGGAGAGCGAGAATCCGCGCTGGGTGATTGTATGGATTTTGTCTGTGTAAACAGATAAAGTTGATTCAGTCCGACGGCTGGGTGTGTCGGCGAATGAATATGAATTGGGGTGGGGCTTGATGAGAACGCAGTGCGGATCGTGGGCAGCGCCGCTCTCGTACTGCGTTTGAGATCAGATATGGATGATCCACAGAAGACAGATCAGACTCACTTCCGGCCCTGTAGCACCCCCCAATTTGTAGTGGCCATCCCCAAAGACGAAGCTCAGCTCATTGTGAGTACGACTGAGTACGTGATACAGGCTCAGCGGGGACGACCCCGAAGGTAATGAATGACATACTGCTCCTGGAATATCTTCAGGGTCACAAGATCAACTGAACAGCAAGTTGTTCAACCGTGGTCATAAATCTCAACCATCGGCGCAGGTACGCCGACTGATCACATAGCTGCTGATTAATGGAGCGAAGAAATTTATCGTGCGGAGATTATTTATTTTGTGCGCTCCTGTTGTCAAAGAAGAAATATGCGCATGCATGAATACTAGTGGGGTTTGCTTCACAGCGGTGCAGTGTCTCCTCGATGATAGTCGCGCCGAGCATAGTGAATGTTCAAATCAGTGCCATAAATCATCAAAATATGACTCATTGAAGTTCACCATATGATCGGTTTACCGCAGCCCGCTGCAGCAGGTGCGATGAGCATTGGGATTTATTGATTATTGAAGCGCTGTATGGAAGACTCACGAGTGCCGCAGCCACGATCCACAGCGCAGAGTCAGGACTCAAGCTTGTCGAATGCGACACTTTCTCCAGCCCTGGATCACCCTCTGTGTGTGTACGAATATTCGATAAAATAACTATCGGCTAGCTGTGAGAGACAGCATTTTGGTCAGAAGCATCAGTACAGTCGTTTGATGCCTTCAGTTGGCTCTAAGAGATCTAGTCCGAACTCTCCGCCTCCTTGGGTTCCCAATGCAGATTAAGGAATATAGATGGAGGATTTGGAAGATATTCTGGAACGATTTGCTCGGAAAAGTCGTTGATGGGATGAATGTCGATCCACAACGAGCACGGCTCTGGTGGATACTCTGGGATTCCTCCCTTTGAATTTTGCATTCACGTCCGTACCCTGCTAGAGCAGTAACCGCACGATGTCATCACGGTCTCCGGATGATGCGGTTAGTAGCGTATTTCCGTATGTTCCTCCTTGCGCATTCACATCCACTCTCCACACTCTGCTCGAGTAGTAGACTGACGATCGTCGTCGATATTATTGTAGCCTCCCACCGACGTGGTGTAGCGCGTTTACATATGCCCCTCCTTGCGCATTCACGTCTAAACCGTGCCCGAGCAGCAGATGGATGGTGCCATCATGACCGCGGTATGATGCGGCCTGCAGCGCGTTTCCGTGCTTCTCTCCAAGTTACGCATTCACAGCTGCTCCACTGATTAGAAGCTGCTGTATTATCCATTGATAAATGCATGATATAATGACGCAACAATTTCTGAAGATTGCTTTTCATAATTTGTGCGCTTGATGGACCATTCAGGTAGATCAGGATCGTCCAAGCGAACCGAGTTAGCTAAGGCACTGTCCTCTAGTGAGAAGATACAATGCATCATTTGCCAGACATGCTCGTCTTCACCGCCTCCCAATCACATGTGGTGTATCCAATATCCAGCGGCATAAGTGCCAAATGGGAAAGTCTTCAATAGAGAGTCCTCAATGGAGCGTAAGCTTCGGAGATGAAAAAGATAGGCCAGACAAGTCTTGATAGGGAGTGGCCAAGTGTGGCACTGATGCTGAAATATGAAGCCGGGCCACTTTTCAGACGCTCCGACATCAGATAATCCTTGACGGTCGGTGCATGAGCTCGGTAGCCCTAGGTATAGTCTTCCGGGACTTGTCGTCTGCATATTCCTCCTCTAATTATAGGTTTAGTGACTGCTGTGTTGGTTTGAGTTTGTTTTATCGTACCTTCGACCTCAGTCACGAAGCTAGAGCACGTAATGCCCATATCTGCAGGCCGAAGTATCAAAGATCTCGAGAAAGTGTCTGAGCTGCAAAGTCCGGTGGAAGAAATCCGGGAGAAAGTCCGGCGGACCATTTGCCGGACATATCATCATTTATTGAATCGGAGCTTGAATTAGTGATCAGTACTGATTATCACTGTCGATTATGAACTTTTATGAACCCTTCCTTATTGTTCCATCCACCACCACGCTACTTATGCAACTAATCCGATCTTATATTTTTACGCGATGGTTGATATCTTTTCTCTACGCTTTCTCAAGAATACGAAGTTCCAACGTCCAACACAAACATCGGATTATGAAAAGAGGATACAGCGCAACACGCCACTACCGCATTGAACGGCCTAGTCTTCTAGGGACGATCCGGTTTCTGGAATGGTTCTCCTCTCTGGAACCCAAAGTGCGTTGCTTCGTGCCTGTCGAAAGTATCTTTGCGGTTGCGGCTCACTTGGTATTTGCAAATGTGCGAATAGGAGCAGTACAGCATCTGCACCGGTTGTCTATCTGATGCTGGCACCTGGTTGGAGTGCTGGGGCGTGCTGACGTGGCGGGGATTCAGCTGGGGTTTTTCGCCGGAGGGCTTGAGGCACCCTGCAAAGTCACAGAGAGTGACAGGCGTGGGCTGAGATTTTCTGCCTCGCTTTTTGGGGCCAGCGATTTTGGCGACGTGGGCAGGCGCGACTGTTCTAGCCGCAGACTTCGTGGACTCGAGCTCAGAGTCATTGGTATCTGATGACTCCGCTGGTGATGCTAACTGCGGCGCTGTTGGTGACGGTGAAGAGGAAGAGGAAGAAAAGAAGGGATGGTGGAAGACCTCGGTGGCGATCGCGCCATTGGGTGATCGAGAAGGATGGAGCGAGGGAGCGAAGCCGATGGGGGAGATGAAGCCGGGCGATGCCCGGTATGCGAATGTGCCAGGGCGCACAATCAAGAACTGATCACCATTGACCATGTCAATAATGCAAGGTAATGCAACATCGAGATTGCCGCACACTAAACTGGCCAGTAACTCTATGGCCTGCGGGTCACGGGTTGCGAAGAACCAAGTGGCCCGAGAGGTGCCGGGGAACGTTGCGACGATGGCCAAGACGACAGTAGCTTTGTGGTCCCAGGAGAGCGAGAATCCGCACTGGGTGATTGAAATAATTTTATCTGTATAAACAGATGGAGTTGATTCAGTCCGACGGCTGGGTGTGCCGCCGAATGAATACGCATTAGGGTAGGGTTTGAGGAGGACGCAGTGGGGATCGTGGGCAGCGCCGCTCTCGTACTGCGTTTGAGATCAGATATTGACGATCCGCAGAAGACAGATCAGACTCACTTCCGGCCCTGTAGCATCCTCCGATTCGTAGTCGCCATCTCCAAAGACAAAGCTCAGTTCGTTGTGAGTACGACTAAGTACGTGCTACAGGCTCAGCGGGGACAACCTCGAAGGTAATGAAGGACATACTGATTTGAATCGTATGTTTCATGCAGCGCCCGCAATGGCTGGATAGGCAATGTCACTGTGCTGCACCGAAACAGTATGAGCGAATCGAATGACATACGGGACTCGACGAACTTACTCCGAGCCAGGCGACACGAACCACTCGCGCCAATTATCTTTTACCAGCCCGGTTCGTACATCCACCATTAGCTCATCAGAATCGGAGCTGACAGTGCTAACCCAGGGTCAATACTATGCTTGACCATTGAAGATGAACATTGAGCTTGAAGCTACTCACGACAATGTAAATTCGTCATCGGTTGAGTTGTTCAGTGATGGTGGATAGCATGGAGAGGTGTTGTGGTTTGGGTTCGTCATTGATAATTGTTTCAAATTCTTGATGCAGCTGGTGAGCTGAGAGATGGAGGTAAGGGCAGCAATTCTGAATTTGACGTGCAGTATATTTATACTTCTCCAGGAACATGCGGGGCCGAGGGCAGACATTCTTTCAGCTCTGATGATCTGAATTACAGCACAGACAGGGGCAAAGGGAGTTATAGGAGGAGAGCGTGCAACGCGCGTGCTCCCCTCAGTGAGTCCCTTTCCGAAGCCTATTCAGATTTAGAGGGAGGTCCGGAACGCCCAGCTGTCAATTATTCATTTAGTGGCCTGATGGAAGAGCCGCTCCAATTGCCACGGGGCAGCGCGAGGCCCGATGGTGATGAAGATCATCGCGTTCCAAGACCAATTATTGAACAATTAGGGTTCCCAAGACCACTGGAACGAGGATGCCGACAAGCCAGTCCGCGGACCATGAGGCCTGAGGCCCTAGCTCTCCTGATGGACCCACGACAGCAGTACTAGTGCCGGATCAAAATAGCATCTGCTAATCTCGATACTAACAGGACTTTGAACCTTTGGTGCCACCGTGCCAGTCATAATATTTCCGGATGCGGCGTTTGCAGACCCAAATCCATCCCGGACCGACGCCATATTATGCCACCTGCCTTATAATACCCAAGAAAAGGCTTATCAACCTGAGTTGTACACGCAAGGCTACATTGTCATTGGGACCAAACTGTCCGAGGACTGGAACGCTGGACAAAACCTGTGCTGTCAGGGTCTTGTCATATCAATATCGGCCCATCGGGGACAACCGATATAGGGGGGCTGGAGGAGCCTCATGTAATGTTGCATCAAATCGCAAGCGGCGTTGGTAGTAAAGGGTCCCAAGGCAATGGTGGCAACGTAGCGGTCCAGGCAGCGTTCACGTACCGCAAGCATACAATTATTACTACGTTTTTGGTTAATTGAGATTGGAAATGAACAATTACATGTAATCGTCGTGTAAGGAAGGTTTGATTCCTATTGTGAACAACCCTAATTCGTTCCCTAAAATACAGCAAGGTAATTAACGATAATGATAGCGCTAGCCGAACGAACGGTACGGCTACGTGATTGCATAATATACAACAAGCCCAATAGACTGACAGTCCGAAAGAACCGCGAAGCGAGATCCTGCATGCACAATCACGACGTCGCAACGATTTTCTGATACATCGCGCGCATCCACCTGTACCTCTCCCCCAGCTCCCCCAACTTGCCTTGTTCGCCAATAGCACCAAACAACACCTTGAGGAATTGCGCGCACGCCGCCCTTCTGGCCCTATACGCCTGGCCCGACCAGTTTTCCCGGAAGCCGTAAACCGACACCAGCGACGCCAGCGTTGCCGCCTCCCCATTGATGATGTCCAGGGGGATGGCCTCCACCTCCCCCCTGCTGTTGTACCCCCGCCGCTTCGCATACACCAGCAGCGTCCGCGCCTGGAAGTCCTGGTTGCTGTACACGAGGAGGACCAGCGCCAGCGCGCCCGCATCCATCATCGCCTGGCGGACGGCCAGCCCGCGGCATGCGAGGTGCGTCGCGAATTTGAGCACGTTGAGCAGGGCGGGCCCGGTGTTCATCACTTTCTCGAACAGAAGCTCCTTCTCGCGCCCGAAGAACGATGCGTCGTCGATACGCACCGCCACGGTACCGCGGGAGCCGCGATAGCTTATGACGTCGGAAATGATGTCGCGGGTTGGAGAGGTGAAGTGTTCTGCCAGGAGCCGGACGATATTCGAGACGATGAGCGCGATGCGGTGCGGGTTGCAGCGGGCGACGATGGCGATGAGGTGGCGGGCGGCGTCCCCGCTGACGAGGATGTGCTTGAGGATGGCGAGGGAGGCAACCTGGACGATCTCCCGGTCGTAGAACTGCGGTCTAAGAGAACGGGCGCTCAATAGGGATCAAACACCCAGGGATGGCTCACTTACTGGATGAACTCCACTAAATCTGCGCACGCCTGCACATCCTCGATCGTGGTTTCATTCGCCCTCCACAAGCACCCAACGTGGATCATCCCCACGCGCCGCTTGATGCACGCGCGGGGCGCCATTTGCCACGCCACACACCGCGCTGCGACGAACGTGTACGCATCCTGGCGCTCGCTCGTGTACGGCGGCGGAAGCCCGTGCGCTTCCGGCCAGAGCACCGAAATCGGGTGGTCGATGATCGCGCTGCAGTTTGGGGCCGAGTGCAGGAGCACGTTGATGATGCGTTGGCAGGTTTCGAGGAGCGCCATCCAGGGCTCGGCGCCGTCGATCGTCGAGTGGGAGAACGCGGGGAAGATCACGTAGATTTGCAGGAGCATATCGAGCAAGCCGGCGTGGAGGATCACCCGGCATGTGGGGTCGTCATCTTGGATCATCCTGGTGATTAGGTGCAATGTGTGGATGAGAGATTGGGCTTCCTCCATCGAAGGGTTCAGGATCGCGCGGCGGTCCTGGCGGTAAAGGGTGTCATAACTGGACGTCGCTTCAGCATAAATGCACGAGTGCATGAAGGAGTTCGTACATTCGTTCGATATCGCTGATGCAGTTCGACATGATCTGGAAAAAGAAGTCTTCCAGATCAAGGCGCGTGCGATTGCGCAGAGCCTTAATTAGGTGACTTGTCTTCCGTGATCGTATCTGCATGAGCAATTTCGACATAGCACTGCGCCTCGTCGATTCAAGATAGGCGCCAGACCTAGTGCAGACTACAGTTTAGCCTCTGTGGGTACGCAGCAAGCGATACGGCATACCTAACGAACTCAAGCGCATCATGGTACACAAGCGAACTGTCCAGGACGCCAGAGTCGTCAGAATGCGGAAAGAATGCGCGTATCTCCTTGAGCCTCTCGCGCGTTTCTGCGTTTTCGATGCCACCGAACAGCCCCAGGACTTTGCTCTTGAGGCCCACTGGTGATGCAGTAAGCAACCCGGCCCGTCCGCCAATGGTCCAGCACGCACCCATATAACTGTAATCTCCGCAGATGAGCCAGCCATGCAGAGGGAGTGGAAGACAGCAGACTGAGTGAGAGAGCCCGTCTGCGCGCGTTTGTATACTGGACGTGGTAGCCACCTCATAGCAACGGAAAATAGTGATCAGGTCGTGTTCTCAGCGCTCCAACTAGTGGCGTTGACGGTCCTTGAATCAATGGGATGAAAAGTCAGTTGATACCAAGTTGATACAATGAAGACAATAAGCGGGCGCTTATATCCTAGTTGTAGTTATGGTTGCAACTTGCGGGGCGAGGAGCCTAAAGCCTAACGGTCCGCCAAGGACGAGGATGCGAATCTGATTGTAATGGGTCTCACTTGCACCTCCTCCTCCTCGTCTTCGCCCTTCATTGGCACGAGTCCTGACTGTCTCCGATTAGGTGCTGGAAGCGATCCAATTAAGCAACGGAGCGCTGATCGATGGGGAGAGCTCAAGAGAGTTGACACACGATCTTGTGTAACACTGACAGTGCTGTCTGACTGTAAGCGTTGCCAGGGCAAGGTCTTGCAACGCCAAGCCAAAGTGAGACTTCATACGGTGCAAAGATAAGGACCGCCAGCCGGGCTTGCAAGTTGCAGCTGATTCATCTGAGCGGACAAAAGCGGAGTGCTGAGGGGATGCTCGCGGACTACCACTTCAGCAATCACGGACGGTCTTTGACACGCACGTCATTTCGGACAGGCGTCATGCATATGGATGTGTTGGAATTGAATTGAATTGAATTGCGCTCTAGTTGAGAAATGGCGATCAAACAGGAGCTGGGATAAATATGCGCTGGCTATATTTTGTGATACAGCTTCTCATCTACGACGCCTCCTCCGGCTTTCCCTAAGGGGTGACGCCGCATAAGCACAAGTCGCCAACACGGTGGATGATGGTGGTATAGATCACTCACAAAGACCAGCTGGTACGCCCCGTATACAGACCCGGCCATCACACCGGTGAAGAGCGTGTAGTACATTGCTGTGGGTGGTCGCTCTAGTCAGACGACAGATCGCCGGGTGCACGCTGGGACTCACGGAGAAGAATGCCTGAGCGTGGGTGGGTCCTCCACATCGGCCTGTGCGCGTTTGCCTTGGGTACCAATGCATCAGTCACCTTGCAGCGAAAACATGGGGTGAAAGTGGACAGACCTGGTAGTACTTCTGCTTAGGAACGATGTTGTTCGGGACTGCAAAGTTCAAATTTCCTGTCAGCGGACGTGCGCTCTCCAGGGAGCTGCAAAGGGCATACGTTGAACAAGCCAGTTAATCATCGTAGTAAATTGTCGGATGAGGGTGGTGGTCAAAGTTTGAGCTGGGAGGGCGTCGGACTCTGTTTGCACCCGGCTTTTCCGAGTGGAAACATGACTTTGACATCAACACCGACTCGGCCCAATGCTCTGACGCTAAGCTCAGCGGACCGGTAGCAACCCAAATACACCCCAATGGCGAACAACCCAGAACGCGTGCGCGTCCGAGTGTGTACCAGCTCTCTCTTGCCACGGACTGAGCTCATTCGCGTCTCATTGCGCAGGGAGTGACCATCCACCGGCCTGTAATCTACGGGAACACCGCTACTGTAATGACCGCCAAGGAACGGGAGTCCTGCGCGTTCCCGGACCACACGCATCGCTGGACCGTCGCCGTGCGCAGTGCTGCATCTACGAACGACATGGATATCGTCGGCGGCGCGGACGATCTGGGCTATTTCATCAAAAGGGTCGCGTTCAAGCTGCACGAGACGTATGCTACTCCGACTAGAAGTGAGTCGAGCGTGTCTTATTCACTGCTCTATGCCTCATATTGGCTGCAGACATCGACAAGCCGCCATTTGAGGTGACGGAAACAGGGTGCGTGACATCCACATTCCAGCAAGCGCCAAGGCTCTTAGACTCACATTTGCGCAGATGGGGCGAATTCGAGATCCAAATCAAAATAACCTTTATCGCGGAATCGGGGGAGAAAGCCATCACCTTCTACCACCACCTCAAGCTGCACCCATGGACGCTCACGGGCGACCCGGAGATCCCCCCGCTCGAGCAAGCCATCGCCCTGGGGCCCGTGCACTCGTGGCAGTATGACGAGATCGTCTTCACGGACCCGTACCAGTCGTTCCTCAACATCCTCACAGCACATCCGCCTACGCCTCTGCCAAAGATGAAGAGACGGCCTGTGCCATTCCACACCGCAAATCCGGGCGCGCTGGAGGCGAGCAAGGGCGGGCTGCCAGAGTTCACGGTGGCGATGGAGAAGGAGGAGGCGGAGCGTCTGGAGGCGGCGAAGAAGAGCGTCATCGCGCAGCAGAACAAGTGGAGAGCGACATTGATTGAGCGGGAGAAGGACCTGGAGAAGCTGCAGAAGGAGCTGAATGAGCGTTCTTGACCTATATTTCGCTGACGAATATCATACCTTGCCGCTATTTGTTCTCCCAAGGTAGCGGACAAAGTGCTACAGCATAAGTGATTCGATGCTTTCGTTGCCTCATCCGGATCCGCCGTTTGTGGATGCTTCAGCGCGTTTCGGGACCTTTGCAGTCACCTTCTTGTTCTCGGGTCGCCAGTACTCCCCGCTTTCTTGCTCTCTTCCTGCACCTATTTCTTGCTCGCCTGTGCATTCCATTGACATCCCTGCTTTGCCTATCGCCCGTTCTAAACACGCGAAAACCTAGCGCGTTCCTATACTTACCAGACCACTAGAGTGCCCCTCACCTTATCCTTCCCGGCCTCCGATCGTTTTCAGCTCATTTTAAGCCACCCTACGCGTCCAAAAGCCACTATTGGGTCTCCTAGTCCCTTCTGCGATGCAATCAGCGAGCTCTTCGCGTCATACGCGAACCATGAGCCCCCCACAGTCGCAGTCCTCCCATGCTCTGACTGCAGGGGCGCAACAGCGCGTGAACATAGTCACGCGTGTAGCAATCGAGGGGAAAGCGAAGAAGAACGAGAAAGGCGCTGGGGTCCGCATGTACTTGAAGGTGCGTTGATTTCATGTTGCTTGGCGGGAGATAGGAGAATATTGACTAGAATAGATGGCCGTGCCTGTGGACAGCCTTGTAGCGGGATCTACAATTGCGCTGTTCTCTGGTGAGTGATGTATCACTCTTTCCTCTTTTGCCGCTTATGAACTTCGTTTACAGAGGAGAGCATCAAAATTCTCAGCTCGCAAGTTCACCCGATCGACAGTAACTCTGTTCCATGGAACTTCTCCTCAACCACATCACCGCTCCTACACAGTGCCGCCCATGCCCTCGGCCTCCCCGCGCGCTCCTCCAAATCCTATCTTTCACTCTTTGGCCACCAAACGCCATCCTCGAGCCGACACAACGTCTCGATAAACGGCCTGATTGTGCCCACACTCGACGACAAATACACAGGGCACATTCTGGTTAGCGGATACAACGTGTCCTACGTGCTTCCCAAGGAGTTTCCTCCGCGGTTCAACGACGACTCGCCGTCGATGAACGCCCTGAGGCGCCGCCCGTCGATAACGGATCGCGGCCAGATGCATTTCATGGCTGCCATCGACCTCTGGGTGCCGTACGTGTCCAAGCCCCCCCGCGCTCCCTTCTTGGTTCGTCTTCCACCCCCATCCTAGCATAAATTGCCTCCTCACCGTCTTTCGTCTTTCGTCTTTTGTGTTGTGATTATAGCTGTCCATCCCGGTCCCGCGCTGCCTCTCGAACAACATCAAGCTGCGCATATTCCCCCCCTCCGCGCCCTCGCAGTCCTTCGCGTCCCTCTCCTCCATCGACGACGACCCCGGCTCGTGGGAGCTCGCCGCCGACCCGCACGTCACCCGCAGCGCCTCCTCGCGGCCGTCCCGCGCCAGCGCCTACACGCACACGCAGGACGCGGACGACGAGTCCTCGGACTCGTCGACGGCGGGGTTCGCGGAGGGCTGCGGCGTGCAGGGCTCGTTCCCGAGCACGGACCGCGTGCGCGTGCGGTGGGCCGCGCCGAGCAGGAGCGTCGACGTCGACGGGGACGGGCGCCGGCGCGTGGGCGTCAAGGAGGTCAAGGGCGAGATGAACTGCGTGGTGCTGGGGAAGGAGCGGGGCCCGGATGGGGAGGAGGCGGGCGTTGTCGTGCGGGTTGAGTACAAGGGCGGGTGCAAGGGGATCTGGTTCGACGGCGTCGCGACGCTGCTTGGCATGGACCTCGGCCTCGAGTCCAAGGGGTCCGACGTCTTCTGGGCCGAGGGGTTCGAGAAGAAGTGGGAGGTCACTGGCGGGCCGGGCTACACGGGCTTCGACACGGGTGCGCCGCCCGCGAGGCCGGCGCCGTCGAGGCAGCTGTCGAGAGACTCCCCCGAGGCCTTCCTGGCCCCGCACATCCTATCTCGGCAGAGCTCGGCGTCCTCTCAGGCGTCGCTCCTGCGGGCTCCTTTGCCTGCTACTGGTGTCGGGGAGTACTCTTTCGAGGGTTCCAATGCGTCGTTAGCATCAGAGATGTCGTCAATCAGCTCGTCGGCACAAGCTACTCCCGACGCAAACTCGCGGCCCTCCTCGCCCATAGCAGAGGCCCGACCGCCCGCGGTTCCGCTGAACATACATGTAAACATGAATGACCTCCTCCCGCCGTCCAAGAACGTATTCAACTTCACCATCAGCGGCACAATTCTTGTTGTGCCCCGCCGTGGATCTTCTGGTGCCGCCTCCTCCGTGCAATCTCCCACACATACGGCCGAAGCAGATCCGCGACCCATCGTATTGCCCAAGTTCACTATATTCACATCCGACTCTGAAACCATCACCACGATGATCCGCAGCGAAGCAAACAATGCCACGGTCGAGGTGTACACCATCGCCGGCGACATTCGGGAGGCGCAGACGCGCAGAACTGTCCTGCAAAAAGGAGGGCTCGCGCGGTGCGGGATGGAGGGCGGGCGCATAGGTCTGCGCTCCGTACCATCTGCTTTTTCGCGCATCAAGGGCGACACCGCGATGGTCAATGGAAATGGAACACCGTCCCCTCGAACACCAACACCTCTTCCCCGAACGCCGTCGACGTCGACATCGTTAAAGAGAGTCAACACCACTAGCACCGCAGCGCTGAGACCGCGGAGGGACGGGGCGCTGATGATCCCCTCCGTCGACATCACCGTCACCCCCCTCCCTTCCAAGGAGGCTGTTGCCGGCACATACGCCGTCCGCGTCTGCCTGCCCGCGCCCGCGGACACGGACAAGGAGTGGTTTGAGTTCGGCCTGGCCCAATCGACCGCGAGCACGTCCGCCGCCGAAACGAGCCACCGGCCGCAGGTGGACATCGCCAGCGCGAGCATTGAGGGGGTGCCGGTCCGGTTCGAGACCAGCTCGTTCAAGCAGGACCGCAGCCGGATTGCGGGCGTGAGCATGCCGCTGGTTGGAACGGTGGACGCGGAATGGGCCAGCTGGGTTCGGGTGCATGTGGGCGAGGCTGGCGGCGGACGCGTGCAGGTGGACTATGTCGTCACGTCTCAGAGCGCCAGCATGAGCGTCAAGCAGAAAGGGAAACAGCAAGCCGGCAAAGATGTCGTGACGCACATTCTGTTGCCGACGTTCCAGCTGGCTGTTGGGCGTCTCGTGGTGAACGTAGAAGCCGACCGAGGTAAGTTGCATTATATGTCACGTTCCACAAATTCGCTAAATGCCTCGGTAGATTATCGATTGTCATCATTGAAGTCCAACTTCACGCACCAGCAATCGGCACCTGGTGGTCCGAGACTATTGCATTATTCGCTGGATGAATTTTTCTCTCCTAAATTATCGATGGCGCTCCAGCCAGCTGCACCTCCGCTATCAACGATATTGCCTATAATCGCCAAGAGCCTCCTATGGGCAATACCCACGATCATATCGCTTTTTCTGCTGCTACGTGTCTTGAGCCTTGATTCGCGGTTTCATCAGATGCAGCACTCATTGGATAGCTGCCCGGCTGATGCTGGCTCGAGCAGGATCCTGGACGCCGTGCCAGAGGCTACGTCTTCCGCTTCCAACAGCTTGCCATCGGGCCAACCTCAATGGTGGTTTGGTGAAGACATTTCGCTGGAAGGGAGGACATATATGCCTGAAGCGCCGCCTGCTGCAACCGTGGAAGCATGGTCGTCCTCGACAACACTGTCATCCTCAACAACCTCCACAACCTCCACAACCTCCACATCCTCACCATCCCCAGCCTCAATCCCAACTATCACCCCAACAGCTGATGCGCAGACCATGTCGCTGATGCCAATAACCAACTATGTATGGCCAATCGCTTTTGAACTGCCTGAAGACCTCCAACACACTATGAAGGTCGTCTTGAAAGGACTGGGTGTCTTTTGGCAGGTCTGCAGGAAGGTTTACCATTACCCACTAGATCCATCATGAGCATGAGTAATTTATTTTATTATGTACGTTATTATATTAATGTTGCTGTTCATGTGCTCGTATAATATGATATTCCGATTGTTGGACCTCTGTACCAGTTCGACAGGTTTAATGCCACGCAGCCCACCCGGGGTACATCTTTGCCTGGATAATCAGGTCAGCAAACATCATAAAGGATTTGCGGTGTCTCTCACTAGGTTCGCATTATCTGTTGCCTCTTGGATCAGCATCTGCACCAGATTACTCGTCGTGACCTCTCTCTGCTGTTTCTCCTTTTCCTTACTCGTAGCGTAAATCCCCTTGAGCTTTTTCTCGATAGGCGAAAGGGCATTTCGGGCGAGAGATGGAAGATCAGTGGTTGATTTCACTTTATTGCGTTCTCGTTCCTAATAGAACGGTTGGTAAAACAGACCCATAAAGAGGCGCTGACGATTTTTTTTACCAATTTACGCTTCTCGTCCTCCCATTCCACCAGTGGATCGTGAATGAAGGCGTCCAACACGCTCATCAGAGAGTCTTTGTTGTCTCGTAGAAGCTGCAAGGTGACCTCGCATGCGGTTCGGAAGACTCCTTCGACGCCTGTGACACCAAGACCGTCGATCATGTTTTGTGTGAGACGGAAAGGCACTCGCTCAGGCGTTTCCAGTGTTTTCCCCTGTCGCGTGAATGTTAGTCGTGTATTTTTTATTTGGCGTGATTGCAAACCTTCTCGAAGAGACAGTTGAAATCGACATGCACTACATCGCCTGTGTTGCTATCTAGCAAGATATTCTCGCAATGTCGATCACCAAGGCTATAGAAGCAGGTATGTTAGCTCCAGATATGCCGACAAACAAGTGATACTATTCTCACCCCAAAATGAAGCCCACCATCGACATGACCGCGGCAGTGCGTCCGTATGCCAGTCGACTGGCAAGCCAAGCCGTTGGCTCTGGAAAAGTCTCTATAAACCAGTCGTGGAACACAGGAGGAAACCTGCGTCGATATTCAGCAAGTGGTTGATATGATTTCGACGTTGAGTTTACGTTGGTAGTATCTTTTTGATAAACATTTCGCCAGCGTCCTTGTCTGAAGCATCTTTGATCTTCCTAAAAACCTCGTTCATATCGCCGGTCTGTGAATGTGATCAGTTAGCGGAAATTTGGCGATTGGAAATGCAAGACACTAACCCAACTTCGTATACGACGTTCATCGTAACCTTTAATAAGCACTGGCCGAACGGGAATAGTGTTGGGTACCCATTGTATGAAACCGCATTCCTCGTTGAGCGTTACTACACCGTAGGTGCGAATATCTAACGGTGGTCAGATACTTGTTTGCCCAGAGCAGGACTGTGACTCACGAAGCTGACGCCTGCGGGAATCAGAATTGGCCTTCAGCAACTTGTTGATAATTGCGTTGAAATCCATTAATCTAGCATCTTTTCGCAGGTCGTCCTTGGGCTTTCCGAGGAAGGTGTACGTTTGGCCATTACTTCCCATGATAGCGATTTTACGAGGTTTAGCCAAAGATCGCATGATATCAATCTCGTCATAGAATGCTTGCAATGCAGGGGTGAATTAATATGCCATGCAAGATTGGCTTGTAAACGGACCTTGGAATGTGGGCGTATTTGAGGGGAAGGGCTGATGTCCACTAGCCATAGATGATGAGCTCGCAGGAAGACTTGCCGTCAAAG
The DNA here is from genome assembly GCA_001630335.1 of Athelia psychrophila. Lineage (NCBI taxonomy): Eukaryota > Fungi > Basidiomycota > Agaricomycetes > Atheliales > Atheliaceae > Athelia > Athelia psychrophila. The sequence continues at coordinate 99,837 of KV417546.1, read as the reverse complement.
ACTCTTGCAAAGGGATTATTAGTTTCGATTGGCCGAGTTTGAAGAGTCTCGGAAAATCTTTCTTCATGCTGAAGCTCTTTTTCGCGTCGTCGTCTATCGGGTGGTCACAGAGCGCTAAGAGCTCGTTTGTCATTGAGACACACTCGCTGATGAGCTCAGGGATTTCCGATTTCCGATTTCCTGGATTGTTCTAGAGAGAGATGGGTTAGATATATTCGGAATGAAGTGAGGATAGTAGCAAATACACGGAGTTGATCAAGAATGTCTCTGCCTCGTTTCTCGCGATGCCTCTTTGTAGATTTGACAACCGAGGTGAAAAGCCACAGGGCTTGTCTCGGATAGTGCTGCATCACCGTTACAATAAGATTAGACAGGACACCGTAGATCTCATCATTCTTGTGGCCAACACGAGAAACAATTTGTGGGAAGGCTGTGTACCACTGGGATCTGTGGTCAAAATGGGCTTCCTTTAATGATTAGATTTCATACCTTGTAAGCTGGGGCGAGTTTTATAGCATTAGCTACGGTGCTATTGAGCTTTTTGAACGTGTCCACGTTAACCGTGGCCGCGTTTTCTCCCATGTCAAGCCAAATTGTCAGTAGTCGAGGGACTGTCTGATAAACATATTTGGAGCCATGAATGATGGCCTTTGCAAAGCATTTCACAGTATGGAGGTTCATCTTCGTGCCCCTAAATGCAATATGAGATTTTGCGAATCTACAGCATCTAATGAAATGCACCTATTCTTACGGTCCTCTGGCGTTAGATTCTTGAAGCATTCATCGTGGAACTGGCCAAGGTGGTATAGCCCACTCTCCCACCTGGGTGATACTTTGTAAGTTGGATAGGACACAGATTCATCAATTACTCTCACTTCGACTGTAATTCCGCGGCGGTCATGAAAGCTTTCATGACGTGGCCACTTTCGAATCGGCCTGACTCATTCATCCACCTCGCCCGAAGAACTTGAGCCTAGGATACAATGATGTTACAGGAGAGCTCTGAACGTCGCCATAAAATCCGTACCTTTGCTTTCATTCTTTTGGTTTCATCATCATCTTCAGTTAGATCAATCACATCAGACTCGATAATTCCAAAAAGTCGCATCGAGTTTTCCAACTCCTGTAATGCCCTCAGAGGCTCGCCAGTGGCTTTGATTAGCTTAGCGCTCTCCATAAATGCAAACCGGGCATTGTTTTGTTGCGCTTGAAGCACAGCGCTGTAAGCTGTTTGCCATTGTCCGGCCTTGCGGGCAATCTTTGCACTGGCAAGCCATGAACGGCCAACTTCGCCAGTAAATGCATTTCGGGAACTAGAAATTTCATCAAGCATAATTTTGATGTAAAACTGTGACACTTACCTCAAAGCAAAGGCCGTCCTTCGCATGCTCAATACAGGTTCCCTGGTCCGAAGAGTTGGAAGTGATGAATCCAAGCGTGAAGATAAAGACTTCGACATATCGGCCAATATGTCCTGACGCCTTTTCTGGTTTGGGCCCTGAGAGCTTGCTGGAAAGTTGCTCATAGCGTCGTGAATTATTTGAAGTTCGTGTGTAAGGTGTAAATTCAAAACAGCTTCATACGAGTTGCGATATCCTTTGGCGCCTGAAGCCGTGATGGGCAGCCCTACCACAGATCGAGCAGCAATCAGATTTTCTTTGATTGTAGAGGCCTCCCCTGATTTTATAGCAAGTAGAAGACGGGCCATAGCGATCGGAGCCGAATGAGCCTTGGTTTGGCCCACGAGCCTCTCGACGTCATCCCATGCGCCTACCATCCATGCACTCTCGACGGAGAACCCTGCTAGAGCTGTTTCCCACTCAGCGTTACGAGTAAGAACACCCTTAACATGAGTGCGAAGTGTATCTGACCACCCAAAAGTTAACAAAGCTTCACGCTGAAATTCGAGAAGAAGCTTGCCATAGTGCCCCAGATTCCTCAAGCATCGTAGGAGGCCTATATGGAACTCGAGGTTGTCGGGAGATTCCTGAAGTCGAACTTCCCAGCAGCTCTGCGCGGATGTCCATCGACCGGTGCTTTCATGCTGTCGGATTTGATGTTCCAGAGAGGGTGATAAAATAAGAGTAGAGACACCTTCCATTCCGTCGGGTTCGTCAAGATGGGCGTAAATCTCGTGAAGGCGCTCGTAATAATCAGGCAAATCTCCGCTTCCCGATTTGCTGTCTCTTAGATCCACGATCTGTCGCTCGAAATTCATCAAGGAGCGCGCGTATGCCTTGCATTGCAATGCAGCTTTAGCCATCAAGTCTTGATTAATGCTTGAGAGTATGGAATCCACGCGCAAGAGTTGCTCCTCGGCCTGCGTTGTGACCTGTCCTCTCGATCTTTTACTTTCTGGCTTCTTGCTGCTGATGTCTTGACGCATGCTGCGAACCCATTTGTTGAGGTGATCCAACAGCATAAAAACGACCTTTAAATTCTCTTCAACTTTAATAACATGGTAAACCAAGAAGGTTTTACCTGAGCGCTGAGTAGTTTTTTGTCCCCAGTCGAAGTGCTATTGGGGTCCACTTGATCTTCCAAGACCACGAGCAACTCTTGCCGGATTTTCTGAGTGTTATCATCTGTGCCGGATATGAGGATGTTAAGGATCAGATGTGGCAAAAGATGGTGTGCGACCCCGACATCCTTGTTTTTTACCGCGGAGCGAAACACGTTGAATATAGTCTGCGCAGTCCCGCCCGACGCCTGTGTGATGAGATGACCCGTCCAAATCTGGATCCATTCGCGGTATGTGGACTGATGGGGATATATTGGATGCGCTAATTCAGAAGGTGGTTTTTGATTGAGAGCGAACCGAGCCTCCAACAAGGGTGTCACGGTTTCCAAGACGTGTTTAGGAAGACTATTCCAGCGGGAGCGAACTTTCATTGGAACAGATGACGTTGTTGTTGAAGTAACGAGTGCAGGGGTAAACTTGCAGAATCGAAGAAGCTCTTGAATGCTATAGGCCAATTGGCTCTGATATTTAATGTCACTTGTGGATCGAAACGCGCCAACTAGAACGTCCTTGATGAGATGCAAGGCAAATAACACGGATTCCCCTTCGTCCGTAAAATTGTGCATCATGATCATTCCAGGGTCGTTGAAACCTATTTCGCATCTGTCAGGGTCAACTGCGCCCAATATACCGATGCACTCGAAAGCAAGGTTTCGCAGCGAATCTGTGTCGTGGCCGTCTCGACAAACAGCGGTGAATAGTGCTGACAGCATCTGGCCCACAAGCGGATCGAAGATATCGCCCGATGCGAGTTCTCTACAGAACTCTCGGTATCCAAGAAGCGTGAAGGACCGCAGCTCGCCCATAGATTGCACTGCGACAGTAGTGTTGTCGCTGGAAATTCGCTCCAGAATCCTTTCGAGTCTGTCCCTAGGCGTCCAGCTTTTCCGCAGTGTTTTAAGAGTTTCATGCTCCTCGAATAATTCAGGAATGTCAGCAAGGTCTACGACCTCGTTGAGATGCCTGCCCAACTCTGGCCCAATCTTGAAGATGATTAGGTCCAAAGAACGCTTTGCGTACTTTCGTCCACGATCTGTAAATGAAGGCCAAGAAGACACGAACGAAGCAGTCGTGGGACCGACATGGGGCCCGACATCAGCAGGAGACAGGGTAGACAAGAATGAATGCCAAGTTTCCAGGACGACTTCCGAAAGTGCAGGAACCGAAAGCGTAGTTTGCAACGTCGCCATAATCTATAAACAAACACAATTGAATGAGGATTCAATTGTCCAATATGCAAGACAGACCTGAGGAGCAACATTGCTGATAGAAGCTCCTATATTGATGATCATTGCTCCCAGACTACGCAAGATTTGCTGTTTCTCCCCAGTTGATTTCTTTCCTTGTACGTCTTGGAGCATGTCACTCATGTCTGAGATGACACCGAGCATCTGAGGCTTCAAGAAACTGCCTAGATCTTGTTGAACAGTCGTTTTCTGTGCTCTGCTGGGCAATAGTAAAGCTTTGTCGACTTTCCTGAGTGCTTGCTTGCCCTAAAATAGCATGATTATATAGCAAGTGTAAAGAGATAGGAGCCAAAGACTCACTAGCTCCACCTTTGTTAGATTTTCATCTCCCATGCATACGACGAGTTGCGCTAGCAATGGCACCAGGCAACTTTTGACGAGCGTTTGGATATCAATACTCGCCCCATCAGCCGCATTGCGAAGCAATTGTAGGATGAAATTCAGGGCTTTGTTGGTCGGCGCAGGGCCTTGCAGGAGGAATATATGGGCCAAAACGTCCGCGGTATGGTTAAGAAAGAGAGATGAAACTTTTTTCGACGTCTGCTTGGCAATTTGCTCGAGAACTTTGATGTCGCAGCTGGCAAAGAGCACTGGCAGCGTGTGGTGCAGTGTAGCTGAGATAAAGTCGGAAGGGGCTACAGATAAGAAATGGCATGATTCAGCAAGCATGCTCGGATGCGTGCATATGCTCGAAACAAGATGAAGTGATAGCTGTGGAAGGAAAGGCGATACAAGGTTCCACGGTGCTTTCTTGTGGTGTGTAGTCAACGCGAGAAGCTTATCGGAAATATGAGTATTACTATTCGTGATCTATTTTGAGATCATTCACCTGCATGTACGCGACGCCTTTCAGCACGGGGTTTGCGTGTCCAAGCTGGGTAACCAGGCAGCAGACGGCTTTACACAGGGTACCTGTGTCGGTAGTCCTGATCCAGGTCATTCAAGGAGGTCGAGAGGCCAGCATCAAATTTGGACACACCTTCCAAGGGTGCCTATGGTGATCAGAAGAGTCTCCCTTGCAGGAGGCTTCACCGAATCCGACAAACGCAAGACATCCGCAAACAACGCCTCGGTTTGGGTAGAATTTTGAGCAACCGCTTTACAACTGTGGTACATCTCGAACACCGATATCCAAGCACGTCTGGGTTGATAACTGTCAGCAGAAGAGGTACTGGAAAGCCTGGAGTAATTACCCGGCACTGAGTCGAACGCTTCGGTCCTGATCGACGAGGCCACGCACGATCATAGCAGAAATGTGATCCAGACCCTCTTGTGAGACGGGGTCATGATGATTTAAAGTCTTAGCCAGCAGGAAGTAAGTCTTCCTTCTAACCATGGCGGTAACCTCGTCGTCCTGCCCGTCCAGAAGACGCGCCACAACGGTCAAGTAGGACGGCAGAATGACCAGTCTTGGTGGCGACGAGTCGCAGGCAGTGCGTTCTGGATGCAGCATAGCACACGGCATCTTTGCCAGCTCGTCGGCGAGCGCAACACGAGCTTGAGCGGTCGTCGTGCGAAGAGGCCTGTGCAATGTCAGACTAATTGACTTGAACTGATGAAATGCAGCTACCTGGTAAATCTGTTCTTGATCTCATCGAAAGCACGTTGGGCAAACATATCAATGCTTTCTGCATCTGCATCCATCCATGTGAGGTCGTCTGGAGATATGATAGCATGAAGGCACCGCCGAGCGTCGCCCTGCCATGCCGGCGGGCGATGAGCTATAGAACGTGGTTCTGACGCCGCGAGCCGAGTTTCGATCGCATCGACTATTCCCGTCACATTCTCCAAGTGACCACATTCTCGTAAAACATCCCTGGTCGCCTGCAGACACTGTGTGTCCAGCCCCGGCAAGCAGTGCCGAATCAAGCACACCGAGAGTCGCTAAAACAGACAATCAGTCACAGGTCAAGATGTCACTTCGCATGTACCTACACGAGTATCCTTGCCGGCTTCTCCCCAAGTTTCGGTCCGCACCGCTTCCAAAACAGCTTTATAATGCTCCTTGAGAGGACCGATTTCCACTGTGGTGTCCAGAATGGCACACAGCGCACGATCGACGCTTTCCCAGCCAGGGCGAGGCCCTTCTTGCTGCCTCAAAAGCACCAAGCGGGATACGAGACTGCCCAAACTGTCTCGTGCGTGATCAGTTAACGACATAAGACCTCCAGCCACCTTCATCAATTGTGACATGCTACGAGCCCTGAGCTTCGAAGTGGTAGAAGATGAGGATGACAAGCAGTAGTCAAATGTCGATCGGGTCGCCTCCGTCGCTCGTCTGATTATGTCGGTGAGGAACCACTGGTAGTGCACTGCCGGAAAAACCGCGCTGACTATACAGTCTAGGAGAAGACTCGAGAAGAGCGGGATGTATGCCATTGATGGTAAGACCATCTTATACGGCGAGTTTTCGGAAGGCTGGCATTTCTTCAGACGAATGCAATACAGAGAACAGACTAAAGGCGAACCTGACTGAACACATCGCTTCCTGAGATTGGAACTTCCTGAAAGCGCGGCTTATCGAACAGAATGATGGATATAGGAGTTTGAAATGGTCCTGGAAGGGCTATGAAGTCTGGGGTGTGTGAGCGCGGCATATGTGCGAAGTCACGAAGGTACTCACCTTGCGTGACCTCGAGGCATTCTACCAGAATATTCTTCAGAGTCCTCCATGTTGGTTCATCCGGGCCACCGTCAGTAGCGATAGCTTGTCCCATATGCCTCAAAATGCCAACTCCCGCTTCAAATGCCTTAACTCTCAAATGTGATGGGGTCAGGACACCATCTTCGATGTTGATGTCCGCGTCGATCCACGAGTCTAGTGCGGTACATAGACTGAGCAGCCGGACAAAGGTTTTCTTTGCAGCCTCGTCGGGACTTGAGTACATCGTATCCACGCGTATTGTGACGCGCTGTATAATCTCCAGAGTGATCTCGATCAGCTCCAGCTTTTCACGCATTGCGTTCCATGGGACCACATTCAGGGTCGGAAAAGACGCGAGAAAATGATCTGAAAGACCGCTAATAACAGTCACCCAGCTCGCTCTGTTGGTTGAAGGTATGCGAATGGACGGGTCTCCTTCGAGGTTTTCGAAGACGAGTGTTCTAAGAAATCCCAGGAATTGCGTGGGAGACGCGTCGGAAGCGGAATTTTGAAAGCTAGGTACTGGGAATGGTGTTGAAGGAGTCATGATAGCCAGACATATCACTAGGGGAGTGACAACGGTCCTGTGCAGTGACTTGGCCGGTCGAAGCGCGTTTCGGATGGCAGGCGTGACCCGGGCCGTTCGCTCATAAAATGTCACGTTGCGGCTGAAGAATTCGCTTGACTCAGATTGCCAACCTCCATCATGTCTGCTATCCGAGTGTCGATACTAACCAGTAATTAATTTTTAACGAGAATATTGAGAATTAACTGACATCGACGCACAGTCAGCGATACTGCGTCCAACGATGCTGCTGCAGACAAGTCCGGGCCAACAATACATTCCCTCCTGAAAGCGCGAGGCTTCGATTGCAGATCTCCGGTCATCGTACCAGACAATGAAGACAAGATCAAAGCATTTGTGAAATCCTGCTCTGAAAATGGCGATGCTGATTGGATCGTGACCACCGGTGGAACCGGCTTTGGCGTACATGACAAAACACCAGAGGTTTGAATTCTGTGAGCAACTGCGGGATCGCTCCCACTCAAGCATGATACATTCATTTTAGGCAGTATCGCAACTCATTGAGCGGGGGGCTCCAGGCCTTGTGCACCTCATGGTATCCACTTCGTTGAAACACACGCCACTGGCCGCACTTTCAAGGCCCGTCGCAGGTACTATTCGAAATACGCTGGTGGTCACTCTACCTGGCAGCGTGAAAGCCGTAAAAGAAAACCTGGAAGCGTTATTATCAGGTGGCGTCATAAATCATGCAATCGATCTCATCAGAGGTGGTACCGGACAGCGTGTACATGCAGAGTTGGCAGCTGGTGGCTCCTCGGCTGTTGCTGTAACGTCAACAGATGGTCCACACGCTCACGGGGATCCTGAGCACCACCACCACCACCATTCTCATACACATGATGCTCCTCATCCGAGAGCTAACCTTTCACACGATCCGTCCCAGCCTGGTGAGCCGGCGTTTTCTTCCAGTTCCTTTTGTTCTTTCCCAAACTATTCGTTTTCGGTTGGCCCCGGCTTTTCGCGTTTTGGGTTGTTTTTTTTGGGGCCGGGGTTGGTTTGGTTTTTGGGGCAGTTTCGGCTTTTGAAATTTTTCAACCAGGTTTTGGTTTCTTTTAGGTTCCAATTCCCTTTCTTGGGGCCCATTGGGTTTTGGGACCCCGGTTACCCCCGGTTTTGAGGGGCCTTTTCTTGGGGGAGGCTTTTCTTGTTCCCCGGACGTTCCGGATTCTTCGGCGGCTTGTTTTTGTTGGTTCGGCCTTCGGTTTTGGTTTTTGGGCTTGGCGGGTTGGGGTTGGTTCTTTCTTGCCAGGCGCGCATTTCCATAGCCACTGATCCTTCAGGTGTTTACGACGTCCTGACCTCGCAAACTCACTCCTTGGCTACTCCTCTGCCAAGCGGGGCGATCTACAGAATCAACACCGGCGGGCCACTGCCCGCCGGTGCAGATACCGTGATTATGGTAGAAGACACGCGCCTCACATCCACTTTCGCGGATGGGGACGGTAAAGATGGAGAAGAGAATCAAGTGGAGACGCTGGCGCAGATCCCGGCTGGCGAGAACGTCAGGCTTCCCGGCTCGGATGTCAATATAGGAGACTTGGTGCTTCAGAAAGGCGAGATCATCACCAGCGTAGGCGGCGAGATAGGCACTCTGACATTTGTGGGAAGGAAGGAGGTGGGTTATTTCACAAATTATAACCTATTGCTCGCTGATCCGTCCCAGGTGGAGGTCTTTGCGAAGCCAGTAGTTGCATTGCTCAGCACTGGAAACGAAATCGTCGACTTGCAAAATCCGATCTCACATCCTTCTGCAGAGTGGGGAGGAATTTTTGACACTAATAGACCGTCTTTGCAAGCAGCGCTTGAAGGCATGGGATACACAGTCGTGGATCTGGGCATTGTTCCCGACGAGTAAGCGCGGCATTCCCAGAGAGTTCTGAGGTATCTCATGACTGTGAGCAGCGTCGAATCTCATGTCGCTGCGATCAAGAAAGGGCTGGAGCAGGCCGACATCCTTCTCACCACGGGCGGTACTTCAATGGGACCAGCAGACCTGCTGAAACCAGTGATAGAGCGGCATTTCGATGGCACAGTCCACTTTGGCCGCGTCGCAATCAAGCCTGGAAAGCCCACTACATTCGCAAGCATCCCTAATCCGGGAGGCTCAAAGAAGTTCGTTTTCGCTCTTCCGGGAAACCCCGCTTCGGCGGTTGTGACATTCCATATCTTCGTCGTCCCTGCATTGCGCAGGCTTGGCGGATGGTCGAAAGAGGGGTGCCAGCTCCCTAGAGTCCGGGTCCAGGTTCGTATCGACAATACATGACGTGACCTGGGTTGATAAACACTGTCAACAGCTGAAAAATTCCATGAGACTTGATCCTCGGACTGAGTTCCATCGTGTCGTCATTCGAGCAGGAAAGGGTGGGCTGACGGCTACCAGCACAGGAGGGCAGAGATCGAGCAGGGTCGCAAGTTTAAGTGGTGCAAATGGGCTGGTAATTTTACCTCCTCGCACAGCGGATGGGCCCCAGAGCTTGGCCGTGGACGATTTTACAGATGCTGTGGTGGTTGGGGAGATACAGGCGTCCTGATATTGTAACAGCGTTGCACTTGTAAGGGTATCCAAGAAAAAACATTATGATTTCATAGCCTTTAGCTCCTGATAAATTCAACGAGTCATGTCAGTGGTTTGAAAGAAAATATTGCGTAACACGGACTAATTTCTTGACATCTGCTTCCAGGGTCTCCATTTCTTCTTCCAAACGTTCACGCTGGGTGGCTAGCATCTGTAGCCGTCGTGCGTCTAATTTATTGGAAGCCCATGTGCCGCTAGCAGCGCGTGCAGGTCTGGATTGTGCCACTTCCGCTGCGTCAACCTGTAGTTCACAATCAACAATGATTCAAGTCTTTCGATGCGATCAATCACCTTGGTCTGCATCAAGCCCTCTTTGCGATTCATGGCTTTGAGACCTTTATCTGCCCGTTCTAGAAGCTCATTAATTTGGGGCTCTATCTCATCCGTAAGATCAGCCTGATATTGGTTGACGGTTCCTTCATCGATGAGCAGGAAGACCTGAACAATTTCGATGAGTCAAGCAGTCGGCGAATCTCGCTACGACGCACCTTCTGGCTGCTTAGAACCTTGGTCATTCGCGGAAGGTCAAAGGTTCCATTTCGAAGAAGTTGTTGCGCTTCGTGCGCCTGTATCGCGTCAGAAGTCCCATCCACATCCGCATGTGTAAGATGTCATACCTCCTCGCAGCAGTCTTCCATGGCCATTACACATTCTCGCAGGTTCGGCGGGCACATAGCATTCACGTCGCCTCTGTACTGCTCAGCCCCCCCAACAAAGATCGAGTCCCTTGGCCTCGGCATTGTGGATAACCGAGACATGGTGCGATGATTGCAGTACACGCTCAAGTCGCGCGCGCTCGGACCTCCCCTTATGCAGCTCGGTGGCATTACCCATTCAAACTCCGATCTGGTATTTATCGCGAGTTTTTTCACACTTCCGCTTTTTCTTCAGTGTCCACTTCAACCGCATGAAGCGCTAGCCCTCCGGCGCAGAGGTTCGTTCTTCTGAATGGCGTTTAAATTTCTGGTTGGTGGAGCGAGGCGTTCCTTCGGGGGCGCTCACAAGACCAAGCGCTGTTCTCTCCAGCTCGTCCTCGCATACACTTCTTTATGGGCTGAGTCCATCTTCGGGTGTTGACTCGTTTGTGGAGGGGTGGAGGATGTCCAGGATGAACGGTGCGGCGTTATATTTCATGACCTTCCGTACTAGTCACTATGTGACCTTGACGGTTGGGTGAAACCATATCGCATACATTCTTTTCGTGCCGACATGTGTTGTATATCTGTAGGCTTATGTATGCATGTTTGAGGCTCGCAATCCAATTGTTTTGCATCACAAGTTCAATTCAATCCCAGAACGATATAAATTAGTTGCATGCGCGGTCTGTACATTCTGAATATTATTGTATGCCATCACCGTCTGCGATCATCCGCGCTTTTGTACCCCTCCTCATCGTCGCTGTCCCCCACGTCAAAGATCGCCTCCTCACTCGCCTCCCTCTCGTCCATGGCCCTCTCCTTGCCCTTCCTCTTCCTGAACACATCCTCATCCTCATCCCCCTGTGCACCTATCGCACTCGTAAGTGGAATCTCCTCCTCCTCATTGCCCACTTGGCTCCCGTTCAACAGTTGCACGCGGTTGCGGCGCACGCGGCAGAAGATGAACAGCCCCATGGCGAGCGAAATAAGGACAAAGACCAGTGCCGCCGATCCCGCGTTGTAGTACGCTAGAAGAAGAAAAAGTATGCCGACGCGTCAGTCAGCAATGGGCTACACGCGACGCGACCCAGAAACGGGGGACGGAAGACGCGACGCACCTTCCCACATCGCCTTGTCCTTCTCCGGCGTGCTGCTGGCCGGCCCCTCCGACGGCGTCGCCCCAGACACATCCTGAAAGACGGGCTTCGCCTTGCCATCCCCGACCCTGCTGGGCGTCCTCGCGGATCCCGTGGTGATGGCAGAGAAGTTCATCCCCATGAAGCGCAGGATCATGTCGTGTGTGGGATAGGGAACGTCGTAGGGCGCCATGTGCGATGCGTTGAAGAGCTGTGTTTATACGCGCGAATTAGTATTGGTATTGGTATGGAAGGAGAGGATAGAGAGAATGCGGCCCGTACCTTGACATATGTGAGATTGCGCGAGGACACCCACGTCCCGACTGGGTTTTCCTCCACCGAGAACACCTCGGTCTTCACGGTCTAAATTGAAAAAGACGCACCACATCAGCACCCACCCCCTCAAAAAACAGCGTGAAACAACAACTGACCCCAAGCCCAGTAGCCCCGCCCCACGTCATCGCCTGGATCATGCTCTCGATCCCCATATAATTGCAGATAAAGTCCTGGTCGCCTGCGAATAGCAATATCGGTATTTTCTCTAGGATGCTTGGGAGGAGCGTGATCGCGGAGGGCGCGGCGTTGCCGTTGAACTCGCCACTCACGCGCCCGCGGCATTCTGCCCACGATTCAGATTTCGCGTCTGCGTGCAGGGCGCGCACAACGTCTTTGCGCTGTAGGGTTGAAGGGATGAGTGGAGCTGTAGAGGGAGAATGTAGAGGGAGATGGGACTGACGCCGAGGTAAGTGGTGATGTTGACGAGATCGACGGGCCAGTTCATCCCGCAGGCGGGGTAGGTATCTGTCAGGCGGACGTCGTATATATTGGTACATGTCTTCCCCTGCGCGCTGTACGCATCAACGTCTCACATGTCAGCATTCATTCATAGCCAACAGGCGGAGTATAAAGGATAGGGGCACTGGGAGGTAGCACACGCACGTAGTCTTGTCAAGCCCCTCGAGCACTTCCCTGACGAGCCCTTCGCAGTTCGGCACCGCGACGGGCTCGCCAGTCAGCTTGAGCATGTCGGCATTGCATTCGTCCGTGCGCTTTTTGGCTGCTTTGTACAACTGATCACACATTCACACCGCCCACCGTCAGTCAGCACTGGGCCACGCGGAGAGATATACGAGGGGGCGGACATACATTAGAGTTTTCTTCCAGGAGTCCATGCTTGGTCGCGTAGTCGAGGTAGGCGGGGTATTGTCTGCGCGCGTCCATCCAGCCGTTGCCGATGGCTACGCCCCGCAGAGGCATGTTCAGGTTCGATTTGAGGATCTTGTCCGCTATACCCGCCAGTCAGTTTCAGACGCAATAACCGAGAACGCGGGGCGCACCAAAATAAGGTATGTATTGTCCCGCGTAACTTTCTCCCCCAAAGTACGTCTGCCCACAGCCACTCATTAGCACGAGCCCATACCGCAGGCTGCAGTATGCAGAAACTTACATCCATAGCGGCGAACTCGGGGAACACCTTGTACCATGTGCGCATGAACTGCAGGATCTGGTCCGCGGCTTCGGTGAGCGAGTGGACGTAGTGATTCGTGCTGGTGTACGAGAGGCCCGTGCCTGCGGGCTGGTCGATGTAGACCATGTGGGTGTACTCTTCCCAGCCGCCTTCCAATGCTTTCAGCCCGCCTTTGCCGTCCACGCGCCAGGGCCCGTTTTCCATCATCAGGCCGTCGAAGGAGGAGCAACCTGGTCCGCCCTGCGTCGTTGTTATTAATAGATCAGTGGGCGTTCTTCGGGCATGGATGGGATGTGCAGAGACACGCACATTAAACCAGAACATGACCCTCTCCTTATCGGCCGTCCGACGCGCTTTGACGAGCACAAAGTACAGGTGCGCTGTGACATCTTTTGAAGGTACCGCTGGCTGGTTCGGGTCCGACTCGATGTGCCCTGCGTAGATGTGTAGTGGGTGTGCTTCGTCTTGGTGGAGGTCCGGTAGATGCGGTACGAAGAAGGATGCCGCAGAGGGTACTTTGAAGTAGTTCGTTAGATATCCTCGCAGTGTCAATGATCAAGCTGGACTCACTGTCTGTTGGAGCAGCGTTAGACGGAGAGATGGACCATATTGTGTGTACCAAGAGTGTTGCCAGAGGCCAGATCATCATTTCGCCAGTGTTTCGTCGCAGCCTTTTTCTAGCTATCCAACTGTGACTATCCAAAGCACAGAATAGAAGCAGACAAAAGGGATTGCGAGGGATTTTAGGGCAAATGAGCTGCGGCCGTCGTGGTATCGAATAGCTAATAGGAGGTTTTCCAGTTTGAGCCACTATCAGAACATGTCAAAGCCAGGCCCACCCTCCATACGGACATTGGCGATTGCGCGTGCCTCTCACTCAAACGACCACCATGAAATTTTCAGCGCTCGCACTGGGCGCTCTTGCGCTCTCTGCCTCAGCCAATGCCCAATACTTCTCGCAGGGCTGGATGCCAGGAGCCGGCGCACCCGCCCCCTCCGCAGCCACCACTTCAAAGGGCTATATCCCCGGTGCATCCGTGCCTCCAGCCCCAATCCCCACCGCACGACCGACTGCAACCGCTCAGGCCGCGTTCTCAATGCCTACGAAGCTCCCAACGATAAGGGAGCTCTCGGAGCTGCTCGACCTGACGAACCTCTTCGCGCTCCCGCCCGTGGTCGCACTCGCTGCCAAGTTCGGCATCAACGTCACCGAGAAACTGGAGGAGGTCCGCGCGCGCAGGTACTGGGACGAGCGTATCCCGCTGATAACGGATGAGAACTACGAGAGCATGATCGTCGACGAGGTCATGACCCCCGAGGAAGAGGCGGAGCGGGTGTGGTTTGCCATCATGTAAGTCGCGTGCCCTCTTTGTGTGCGTTTGCCTGGCTGATGCGGTGTTTGCGCAGCACGGTGACCGCCTCGTCACCCGAGGGTGTCTCAAAGTTCACAGATAGCGTCTTCGACAGCGCGTACAACCTCACGCAGGAGGCTGGCGACTTGAAGAATGTCCGCTGGGCCCGTATTGACTACCTCAACGTCACTCGGATCACCACCAAGTGGAACGTCTGGTCGTGAGTTCATCTCCCCTATCCGACTGCCCCTGTCCTTATCTAACCGGCATTTGTGCAGCGCCCCGTACATCATGATAATTACCAACCGCGGCCAAGACCTTCGCTTCTGGAAGGCCACCCAGGTCCGGCTGAACGACGACACCATCCGCACGTTCCTCAAAGAGGAAGGATGGAGGCAGACGGCCCCCTGGAAGAGCTCATTCGGTCCCGGCGGTGAATGGTGCGTGCCTCCTCCTTTCCCCCCTTTTCACATCACGGTATAATTGTTTGCATTGAACTAACTGGAACGAACGACCACAGGGAATGGATAATGGAGCACTTCGCCAACTCGCTTGCGTTCTCCTACAACGGGATGCTGCTCCTCCCCAAGTGGCTGCTGTACGTCATCACCGGCGCGCTGGGGTCGGTCATCATTTCGTTCTTGCACCGCTCAGAGACCACCGCGCCCAAACCGGAGGTGAAGGCAAAGACTGAGGCAAAGACAGTGGCGGCCAAGATCGAGAGTGCGCCTGAGGCATCGGCGGCGAGCCCAAGCCCGAAGAAGAAGGGCGGCGCGAAGAAGAGGCAAGGGAAGAAGGCGTCTATCTGAATTTGGCGGGTTCGCGGAAGGGTCTGCTGTTAAGGGGTGGAGGGATTAAGCGGATAGTGTTGCTGTGATCTAGCTGGGGCTTTGACGATGTTATTGTTCTATATATTTTACCTGTTGTTTGGAATTTGATGTAACTTACCCTACTTACTGGCCTGCTACATTCGTACATATGCTTACTTTGATGTACTCTAATTTATCGTTCAGGCGAAATTTCACATGGATACCAGGCGCGTTTCTTGATCAGCATATGTGCGCTCAGTTAATCAGTTAATATTGATGGGTGAACGCGGGGGTGTGCAAAATTATATCGAATTTAATTTAGCTATTATATTCCGTGTAAGATCAATCAAAGAATCCCTTGGATGTCCAGTAATCCACCCAGCGCTGGGCATCCTCCACGCCGACAGGCTGCACCTCGGCCATCGACTTGCTGGCAGCTTGAGACTTGGAGGTAGAGAGCGATGCCATCCCCCCTTCGCGGTCTGTTCGTCCAGATGTGCGCATAGCTTCGTCGGCTGCTGACATCCCCCGGAAAAATTCAAGAAGCTTGATGGCGGGCTGGAGAAGAATTGATGTGAGCAAGGTCGTTAAGCATGAGCGTATTGTAATCCATTAGAAACTCACGATCTTGGCCATCTCGTCGGCATCTGCACCTTTAGATCGCTGCTCCAAGCGCGCGAACCATTCCTTGAAAGGAACTAATGGAAGATGATGGTCGGCGACCCCAGCGCGATACAGAGCATTGGCCACTGAGGTAATAACGGTCGACCACTGGGAAGGTCTTGGGTGGACAATGTTCAGCGCGATGCTCGGTGGCTGCTCAGACAATGCCACATCCAGAACAGCCTGCGCGACTACGTCCATGGGCAACCACGAAGCCACCTATCAACAAAGCACGTCAGTAGCAGATTCCAACTGTGCACATGATGCAAGACTTACCCCTTGTGCATCGGGAAGCGCACCCAGAGCTAGACTCGACTTCACAAATGACGGTACCCAGTCGGACGTGGCCCACGCGCCACTAGGTTTACCACCGCTGATCTGTCCAATTCTGAATGAAGTTGCGTGTAGACCACTCTTGGCAAGGAGCTGGAAGACATGCATCAGCTGTGCTCGAAAACATATTCCCATGCGTACGCACTCGTTCGCAGACATATTTCGCTTCACCGTAGCCTCCACCGACCGCTGTCGATGCATCGTACTGGACTTCCTCGGGGAACGCGCCCTTCGCTCCGTCCCACCCCTGCGAAGATGCAATGGTCGATGTGAATAGGAATCGCAAAGCAGATGCATGTTGAGAATGCAAAGCTAAATCGATCAGGTTGCGCGTGCCGCGAACATTGGGCTCAAATGAGACGAGGGAGAGGTTGAAGTCCAATCGCCATGCGTTGTGGATGATGACGTTGACAGACGAGCACAACTTGATTCAGCCGTCAGTCCGTCGTGATCTTCCCAGCAACAACAACAGAAACATACCTCTTCGTAAACTGCACCCGAGAGCCCCAGCTTGGGCAAAGCGTTGTCCCCCTCCAGGTACACGAGCCTATCCGACTCCAGCAATCCCAGCTCAAAGCCTTTGTCGGCGAAGGCGTCCTTCTGTCGATCCTGACTGGTCATCGCGCCTCTCGCTGGCCGATTGTACGCGTAAATCCTCTCGACGGACGGATCCTTCAGCAATGTTTCCAACATGTATGATCCCAAGCCTCCTGTGGATCCGGTGAGGAGCACCACAGGAGCAGTGGCGGCGGCGGCTTCGGAGATCGGTTTCAAAGCGTCCGTGAGCCCAGCAGAGTACTTCTCAATCATCTTTTCGATAGCCAATGTCGCTGAGGCGGGGCCTGCGTCTTCGCCAGATACCAGCTGAGAGACGTGGGCGGAAAGCTGCCTGATGGTAGGATGCGAGAAGACAACATTCTGAGTGACCTTTTGAACGGCCTTGGAAGCCTGAGGATCCGAAGACGAGCGAAGGGTGCCCATGATACGATTCCTCAGGAACGTCGCGCTCAAGCTGGCGGAAAACATCAGTACTGAAGTGGTGATATTTAATTTGGAAGGGAACTTACCTGTCGAAGCCCTGCGAGAATAGATCGGTGTCGACGTCAAGAGGCTGCGGGGTTCGGCTAAGGGGTTTGATCGTCCTGTTAAGAGCCTACCACGAGTGATCCAAGCGAGGAGAAAAATGTGACAGTGTATACGTTACCGATTGCGGCTCAGTTAGTAGTCCAAAGGACTAGCTGAACGCAGCACAGAGGTCCGAGCCGCCCTACGTGGAAGGGGGCAAGGTATGTGAGCCGTGGCAGAACGTCGACAAACGCGGGGAAAAACGCCACTTGTGATAGCGCCAGATGGGCGGATGGAGCGAATGCCTAGTATTGTGGGGCGGGCGCCGGGGGTGCTGGCTGAGGCGGTACCTCGTGAGATTCGCCTGCCCACAGTGGCGCGAGTATCGGCACGGATCGAAGGAACTCTGCACCTCGAACCTGCGTCTCCGGTACCTCACCTACTTCAGCGAGCTGAAGTAGCACGCATGTAAAAGAGATGGGACGAAAGCCTACAACCTGCGACTGGAAAACGACACGTCCCTATGCCTCCGCCGGGCGAACGAGCGTTCCATCCACTACGCGACCGACGGCTACCGCAGGGGTAGTGGACGCACATGCCGCGCTGGCTCAAGCCCACGGGGTGATGCGATAAACGCCCGCGGCTCCTAGCCCCCGGCCTCCTAACCTCAATGTACGCGAAACTACTCTTCCGCGTACACGCTACCCACGCGGTCCGACTACCCTGTAAGCTCTCGGTGAAGGACCACGCATATAAGTTTAATACTGCCCAAACTCTTCGCCGTGACTGCGACATCGTCCTTTGCCTCCACGTGTTCGAGTCGCACGACTTGGAGGGGCTACGATCCCCGATACGCTCATTACTGGATACCCTCGGAGTAGGATGGTTCCGGTTGAAGACCGCGTACATGCAAGAAAGGCGAGGTGTATTGGGTGGAAAACGACTGAACGGCAACCACGAACAATCACAACCAGCTGAGCTGCTGCACTATTAGGATCGTAGCCCTCTCTTGTACCAAGGCCCCGGGAACCTCTGGTATTAGTACAGCAGCGGCCACCAGTTACCGCACCAATAGAAGCCCGCGCTCGCCTTAGTCCAGCCCCACGAGTAGCTCGCGTGAGGTCCCCGACGACGACGACGACTACATCACCTCAAGTCTTTATAGTAGACCATGCATAAGCCAATAAGGTCGCTCGGAAGTGCGTAGTTCGATTGACTTTACTGTCCGGGTGTCATCTCCTCCGCTTGTTTCTTCGGGGCCGAAAGTCAGCCTAAAAGTTCCTCTACTAGTAACAGTGCCTGTCGTCGTTCGGGAACGGGGCGCACCCGTTTTTGTGACAGCGTTTCTTTCGACGGCACTTCGAAATGCGGCGCCTCTAACTGCGAGACATTCTTGTATGTGTGCACGAAAGAAAGAGAGTGTCAGTGATTAACCAAGAAAGATCTATACTTTGCCAACTTCGGTCACGTGTCTCGCGACGTCTACAAGTCGGAGGCCGCTGGACCCCTCTTTTGCTACAGCTCCGAACCGAACCCCATGTTCGCCGCCTGTAAGTGAGACG
>KV417546.1:67520-80786 GCA_001630335.1 Athelia psychrophila | reverse complement strand
GAAATTTCGACCAGAGAGCCTGGGGCTTCGGAGTACACATAGGCCTTGTGAGTAGGATTGTATTCGAGGTGGAAGTCGACTAGAGCGGCGGGTCGAACGGTCCCATCCATAGGCGGATATACGGTAGACAATTGGGTAGACATTAGAGTATGCTTGGGCTGATTCGTTGCAGTGATTTAGATGGGGTGTCTGAGCGAGTACTTTGGTGACAATCCTCGACGCATCTCCACAGTATATATACCCCCAGGACCGACTGAAAGTCATGCCGGTGTATTTCTGTGATGACAGCAATGGCAGCCGTACAACATACTCAGCCAAATTGACCATTGCAGCTAGATTCGGTTAGGTTGAACTACCAAAGCCGTACAGCAGCGGAGAGTGCGGTTGATTCGGACATGTGTTGTCGGCCGGGGTCAATGTGACTGTATATTATTAGACCTTCAGTTCTGTCCCAAGTCACGCGACAATCTTGAATCTGGGCCATGAGTACCATGAACATCTTACTATGTTACAGATTTTTGTCCAAGCCGAGCCTGAATCAACAAAAAGCCCTACGGATTGGATTGCCTTGGGATCGCCATTTTGAACCTGGTTTTGAACCTAGTAAGTCAAGTTCGTCCCAGGTCACTACTCGATTTGAACCTCTGAACAGCAGCTCTGAACCTCTCGATGACCTCGGTCACAGGGATTGGCTGAATGTCGTAACGATACAGTAGCGGCCGTCAGCCCTTTGTGGCACTCATATTGATGTAGCGGCGAGGCCACTTTATGGTCTCGCTTTGTTTCCTTTGTCTCATAATAATTTATATAAATATAGGGCCTGCGATCACGAGAGGATTCTTTACATTTGTCTTTTGTGCTCGCAGCACCTCGTCGATCATCTACATATTCTGCGTTTAATTCTCTACTCGCCGTCGCAAATTAGTTTACCTGTTACATTTACTCCTGCGTAGACACAGTCTTCTTGTAGTTGGCTTGAGTCTGCCCCAAGGCTGCACCCACTGTGGGCTTGAGAACTGAACCGAACTCCCCCTATCTCCCCTCGCGCTTGATATCTGGGATCTGCCGGTCCATCTTCGTAATCTCGCTTACATAGTTATCCCGCGTTTTTCCCAACCTTGACCAGGTCGCACCGGCCCGTTCATGCGCTACAGTAATAACGTAGTATGGCCTGACAGCTGCTTTCGCCGATAAGGCTCATGGTCAACTCATAGTCGATGTTTTTCTCAAGATGAATTGCGCGTGTGATGGTAGTAAGAACTTTGACAAAGAGGCGGCCTCTGGACCACTGAATCTCGATCACAGACCGAGCGCCAACCATTTGCCTCTGCTCCCGCCCACGTACATTGAATAACGGAGACCGCTTCTATCGGCTGACACGCGCGTCAAGCTCCAAGGGCCAGGAGCAGGCCAGGAGTCTTAAGTTGACTGATCCTTGGATCAACCTAAGTACGTACGAGGAATAAAGATGGTACAATGGTTCAAACCGACATTTCAAATACACCATACGTCGGTGCCTACGAGGTCAGCCTGAAGCATCATGCATCATCAGCGAGCGGTTCAAACAAGAGGTACTGGGCGAGACGGGCCGAACTTTCCTTGCATGCAGCGTGAGACGGGGCCTGTGGGCTCAACTAACACTGACATTATCCAACACTCACTACTGGTGGGTCGACGAGCAGATTGAACTAGAGGCGAATGGCACGGTACGCATATGCCTCAATTTCAGCACTGATGTAATCCGCATCCTCCCCTTCTGATACAGTCTACAGCTCTCACATGTGTGCCTGTACTAGTAAATGGTGGGTCGGAGACACCAGCTTTTATATACATGCAGTTCAATGCAGCAATAAAAGCTAGCTCCGGTATTGATATGACTGATGCTGATAAATCCTTGCGCCTGATTAACCACAGCGAAAGCACGGTATTGCGACAGATCATACAGTCAGACTGAAGCGAATTCAAGCAACGGGGGCGGGGCATATTTTCCTAACAGAATTACAGGACGATAGCCGGTTCGAATTGAACAGCAGCCTCGGGCTTGGTGCATTTTCATGTACAGGACCAGTAATACATATCATCGAGGCGCATGGTCAAACTCACCGGTCGATAGCAACAACATCCACCCAATACTGTCGTCAGTTTGGCTGCATATAAAGGATGGCCGCGAGTCAACTCTTTATAAAGAACGTAATGCTCGTCAGATGTGTAACATGCGTACATATGTTACTTTGATGTACTCTAATTTATCGCTCAACACATACGAGCGAGAAGGGAAAAGGAAAAGAAGATGTATAGTGAAAAGGAGATGTACAGTGAGAAGGTATAAGTTGTAGATAGGGATACGATCGCGAGCGAAGAAGCGGTCCGACATGCGAAAAAAAAAAAAACGGCAATATCGTATCGTTGGTGCTAAATGGCATGCCACTCGTACTGGGGCGGTGCCTCCACCACCTGGGGATCACGATGCCGCTGCCAGGGACCCCCGCTATGCGGGCGTGGGTGTGCGCGACTGCCATTGCGACGGGTAATGCGAATGCAGATGCACCATCCCCACCGCCAGTCCTCCGCTGTAAAACCTACGCGTTCACTTCAGCGCTCACGGACACCGCCCGCAGGCCCGCCACCATGGGCCCCGTGTGGGTAACGTGCACATCCGACAGCGGTTACGACGCGAGCTTCTGGCAGGCAGTGTGTATCGTGCCTTCTCGTTCTTTTTCGGCCTGGGTGCGCGGTGTGTGGGGAGATCGCAGTGCGTGAAGAAACGCGGAGAATGCGGAGAGCGGCGATGATGCATGCTAGGAGGGGGGCGCATGCGTGCGTCGGTACGGACTTTCGTTTCAGCGCTGCTCGTGATCACGGTCTGCGGTCTGCCTCCGCCTCCTGCAGCTGCGCGTGAATCGAACTCGAAGTTCGCAGGTGACTCCGGGACGGCAAAGCGGCGGGAATGCACGTGCTCGGTGCCTTCCTCTCCCTCCTCTGGAGATCCCGGCCTTTTCCGCCGAACGGCCACTCGAAGCTTGTTCGCTGGGTGTGGTGGTGGTGCCGTGAGGATAGTGTGCGGGGGACGCAGAGGAGCCCCTAGCCACGCCGAGGATCAAGATGCCTCCTGTTGCGGATGTGCCTCCGATTACGATGGGACGCGTGTGTGATCTGAGAACGGAGAAGCGTGAGTACAATTCGAATGAATAAATGGAAGGGATGAGAAATACTTACATGGGTACTCCCCCGGGGCTAGTGTCTAAGCCATCGCTGAGCCCGTTCGCAGGAATGATAATGTGGTTGTCGAAGAATGCTCTCCGGTCCCCTGCAAGAAGAAGGGGAGCTCGCCCCGGCTCCTGGCCCAGCCAAGTGTTGCCCCACACAACTAATCCACCAGCTTCAATGATACGCTGAGCCCCTGGGACGAGGCCAGATATGCTGTGTATAGTCGTGTTCTACGTGACTGTGGCGGAAGGGGTGAGGGACATTGTGGATTCGAAGACGTGCACGGAGGGAGCGCGGGAGTCAAGCGGGATTGGTGTGTTGACGCTGCAGAGAGGCAAAGAGGGCGTCGTGCTGGAGCCACGGACGGATCGGGTCACACGGGGGTGCTCATCATAGACCTAGGAGAGCGTGCAGCGCGGCAGGACGCATCTGTGGTTCTGGCATGGTACTTAGTGTTGGTGTCGTCTATGAACCAGTTGTAGGTTAGATCAGAGACAGGACGGTGCAGCACACTCGAGCACCGATGCGGAACAAAGCAAAACCCCAATGTCAATCAGATGAGGGTGCCTGCGAGTCTAGTCCTAAACGATCACTGACTAAGCGAAGGACGAGGCAGCGGTACCGTTTTGGTCTCATTTGCTGCACTTCCTTGTCTTGGCCGCAACTCATCGATCTCAGCTCTAGCACTTTCTCAGCCCACCTACTACGCCTAATTTAGAGGTCGAACCCTGACCTCGTGTGCGCAGCGCCCTGCAACACCGATGCGGAACAAAGCAAGGCTGCCCAAGCTTGAAGCAAGGCAACTTCAGGCGCCGGCGGAGCTTTACGTCCGTATAATCTAAACGGACAGACATGATCGAGGCAGATAATGATAAGCAGGCTGGGGGCGTGCACACTTGTGGCGATCACGACTCTTCAACGCACAATCTCAGGGTCAGATCCGCGCGACACGCGCAACGTCTACGCGACACATTGGAATTTCTTCAAGGCGGTTTCTATCTTAACGTGTCTGATCCTTGCTGCTCCTCGACCATCCACAACATCCACTTTCATCCTCACCATTATATCACTGCCAAATGCCACACAACTCTTCAGATCCTCGATCCTCGTATCGCGACTACACACGGATGGACGCATGGGACCACGTTATCGGAGCCTCTTCGACAATCATCACTCTCGTCAAGGAGGTCTCGGATTTAATCCCGAATGCAGGCCCTCTATCACAAGTGCTAGGTATCACAGGCCAGCTCTTCGCTATCGCCAATCAAGTGAAGGCGAACGAGGGAGACTGCGTGTTTCTAGTCGAGCGTATTCTGCGATTTCTGAAAGACATAGCGGAGCAGTGCAAGCGATTCAATGCACCCATTCCCGCCGGCTCTCCGACTGGCGCGCTGCTCAAAGAACTTGAATCGTAAGGCGCTCCGTCCTTAGCGTTTTCTCGGCTTACACAGCATTATGACTTTCACAGCAGGATCAAATTGATCAAGACGGACGTGGAGAAGTGGCAGGCTTCATCGTTCTGGCGCACCCTCGTGTATCGAGATACCGTCAAAGCCGCAATATTGAAACATGAGAAAAACTTGGATGACTGCTTCCGCTCTTTTACAGTGAGCTTCGCGCGTGGTTTTTTTAATGCCTCTGAGCATCTCCCGCTCATTACTGCATACAGACGGGAATGCTTGTGCAATTGGGAGCTCAAGCCGCCAACTCGGCCAGTCAGAGCAACCAAATGGATGGTAAGATACCTACCATTCGCTCTAGTGTACTGTTCTCATTCTCGAATAGGGCTCGCTAAAGATCACGTTTTCTATGGACTCGTCGTCCTGGAAGCCACCCACAAGCGCGGGGGTACCAGAGTCAGCTGCCTCCAAGGCACTCGACAGGAGCCGATTGACGCGTTTTTTGAATGGATGCGAGTCGGCGTTACCCTTGTATGCTGGTTCAGCGGGCCGGCGGGCTACGGCAAGTCCGCAATATCTCAATCGATCGCCGAGCTCTGCGAGGGAAAGAAAATCCTCGCAGGCAGCTTCTTTTTCCTACGTGGCGCGGGATCCCGCAGCGACATCAAATATCTCATCACAACACTTGCATTTCATCTCGCGCGTTCGTTTCCCGCCACCAAATCAATCATCGAGAGCGCACTTCGCGAAGACATTAGGATCGATTCGCAATCCATGCAGGACCAACTCGACAAACTTATTATCCAGCCGTTGACGGCGCTGGTCGGGCGCGATCAAACCCCATTGGTGATTATCATCGATGCTCTGGACGAATGTAACGACCACAAAGCCATGCAAGACTTTATCGGGATCTTAGCAAGTGCTTGCTCCAACCGCCAGCTCCCCGTTCGATTTCTGGTCACCAGCCGCGCTGAGGACCATATCAGCCAGGCCTTCTCGAGCGTGGGCACCACTGCCACGACCTCAATCAAATTAGAGAGCTTCAACGCTAGCAAGGATATCAAGACTTACCTACGGCATCGCTTCGACACCAACCTCCAGAGAAATCCCCGGCTCATGAAAGGCCTTCCTCGGCCGTGGCCATCCGACGAAGATCTGGATGGCCTCGAAATAAAATCGGACCGGTTGTTCCTCTTTGCGTCTACCCTTGCAGATTTTGTCACCGACGGGAAGGCACCCCCAGACGATAAACTCAAGATTGTCCTGAACCTGCATGCGGGTGTCGACCCTTTGTACGCACAGGTCCTCGGGGATGTACTACCAGACATCGTCGGTTTTAGAGCGGTCCTGCAGGCGCTCATGCTTGTCCGCGAGCAACCTTCGATCAGGCTCCTCGCAGACCTCCTCCAGATCAGCACTTACAATGTGCTACATGCGCTTATGCCCATTCAATCCATCATTTGCATCCCCGACGACGATGACACTCCTATCCAGCTCAATCATACCTCATTGCGCGACTTTCTCGTGGACGAGAACCGCTCCGGGGATCTATACATTGACCCTCCTACGGCTCATCTCATCCTCGCCGTCGACTGCGTCAAGCTTATGAAGATGACACTGCGACAAGATAAGTTTCCTACCGACGCAGCATCAAAATATGCTGCTCGGTATGGGCTTGTCCATTTAGGCAACTCCGGTGTTTCTAGCCGGGATTCATCAGGAATGCTGAGTGTACTGACCGATTTCTCAGCATCTGAGGTATTTCCTGTAATGTTCAATGTGGTTATGAAGAGCAATGGCTACGATGAAAGCATCGGTGCCCTGGCTGAATACCTTGTGCAATACGGAGTATGTCCGTTCGCCGGGCATTGTCGTGTTATCCTGATTGCTCCACAGAAAAGCAAAGGTAATAAGGCCTCTGTGCGTGTTATCCAGCATACCAAAATTGCATTGGAGGTGTGTTTCCTCATTGCATTCATTTTGTGTTGTTGACTGACCCTTTGCATCCAGAGGGTATGTTACATGTTCTTTGCATTAAAGAGACTGATTGGATCACTTCGTTGCCGCGGACAGGATGTAAGTGGTCTTCGCATACTGACAGTAAGAGATGACACGATGCACATACAATAACAGAAGGTGAGACTATCTGCGGATTGTCAACTATTCAACTAAATTCGGGGCATTTTCCCAGGCGGTATGTGCTCATATGCAGGCAAGGTCAAGATCTGATCTCAGCACATTGTTCATAAGGACCTGGAAGGCTTTGTGGCGGTATGCAGAATTTACATCATAATCACGGGTGACTTCTGACCATAAAGTTTGCAGCCAGTGCGTCATTTCGGTGCCTTGATGTGAACGGTGATTGCTAACGACCTCGGTGCCGCGATGTTTGCAGATCGTGCGCCATTTTGCTGCCTCGATGTGAAGGATGAGTGCTAACGACCTCGGTGCCGCGATGTTTCCAGAGGGTGCGTCATTTTGCTGCCTCGGTGTGAAGGCCGAGTGCTAACGATCTCGGTGCCGTGATGTTTGCAGGATGTGGGTCATTTTGCTGCCTCGATGTGAAGACCGAGTGCTAACGACAGCGCTGGCGCGATATTTGCAGTTCGTGCGTCATTTTGCTGCCTCGGTGTGAAGGCTGAGTGCTGACGACCTCGGTGCTGTGGTGTGTGCAGGAAGTGCGTTATTTTGCTGCCTCGATGGGAAGGCTGAGTGCTGACGACCTCGGTGCCGTGATGTTTGCAGATCGTGCGTCATTTTGCTGCCTCGATGGGAAGGCTGAGTGCTGACGATCTCGGTGCCGTGATGTTTGCAGCAAGTGCGTCATTTACTGCCTCGATGTGAAGGCTGAGTGCTGACGACTTTGGTGCCGTGATGTTTGCAGGCTGTGCGTCATTTTGCTGCCTCGATGTGAGGGCTGAGTGCTAACGATCTTGATGCCGTGGTGTTTGCAGGCAGTGCGTCGTTTTTCTGCCTCGATGTGAAGGCTGAATGCTGACGACCTCGGTGCCGTGGTGTTTGCAGCGAGTGGGTCACTTTGCTGCCTCGATGTGAAGGCTGATTGCTGACGACTTCGGTGCCGTGATGTTTGCAGGATGTGGGTCATTTTGCTGCCTCGATGTGAAGGGTGATTGCTGATGACCTCGGTGCCGTGATGTTTGCAGCGAGTGCGTCATTTTGCTGCCTCGATGTGGAGGCTGAGTGCTGACGACCTCGGTGCCGTGATGTTTGCAGATCGTGCGTCATTTTGCTGCCTCGATGTGAAGGCTGAGTGCTGACCTCGGTGCCGTGATGTTTGCAGGAAGCGAGTTATTTTGCTGCCTCGATGTGAAGGCTGACTGCTGACGATCTCGGTGCCGTGGTGTTTGCAGTTCGTGCGTCATTTTTCTGCCTCAATGTGAAGGCTGAATGCTGACGACCTCGGTGCCGTGGTGTTTTCAGTATGTGGGTCATTTTGCTGCCTCGATGTGAAGGCTGAGTGCTAACGATCTCGGTACCGTGATGTTTGCAGCAAGTGCGTCATTTTGCTGCCTCGATGTGAAGGCCGATTGCTGACGACCTCGGTGCCGTGATGTTTGCAGGCAGTGCGTCATTTTGCTGCCTCGATGTGAAGGCTGAGTGCTAACGCCCTCGGTGTCGCGATGTTTGCAGGCAGTGCGTTATTTACTGCCTCGATGTGAAGGCTGACTGCTGACGATCTCGGTGCCGTGATGTTTTCAGCATGTGCGTCATTTACTGTCTCGATGTGAAGGCTGATTGCTGACGACTTCGGTGCCGTGATGTTTGCAGGATGTGGGTCACTTTGCTGCCTCGATGTGGAGGCTGAGTGCTGACGACCTCGGTGCCGCGGTGTTTGCAGTTCGTGCGTCATTTTTCTGCCTCGATGTGAAGGCTGAATGCTGACGACCTCGGTGCCGTGGTGTTTGCAGACAGTGCGTCATTTACTGTCTCGACGTGAAGGCTGAGTGCTAACGATCTCGGTGCCGTGATTTGTGCAGCTCGTGCGTCATTTTGCTGCCTCGATGTGAAGGCTGATTGCTGACGCCCTCGGTGCCGTGATGTTTGCAGGCAGTGCGTCATTCTGCTGCCTCGATGTGAAGGCTGAGTGCTAACGCCCTCGGTGTCGCGATGTTTGCAGGATGTGGGTCATTTTGCTGCCTCGATGTGAAGGCTGAGTGCTGACGACTTCGGTGCCGTGATGTTTGCAGGCAGTGCGTCATTTTGCTGCCTCGATGTGAAGGCTGAGTGCTAACGATCTCGGTGTCGTGATGTTTGCAGCGAGTGCGTCATTTACCGCCTCGATGTGAAGGCTGAGTGCTGACGACCTCGGCGCCGTGATGTTTGCAGGCAGTGCGTCATTTACCGCCTCGATGTGAAGGCTGAGTGCTGACGACCTCGGTGCCGCGATGTTTGCAGAAAGTGCATCATTTTGCTGCCTCAATGTGAATGCTGAGTGCTGACGATCTCGGTGCCGTGATGTTTGCAGGATGTGTGTCATTTTGCTGCCTCGATGTGAAGGCCGAGTGCTGACGACAGCGCCGGCGCGATGTTTGCAGTTCGTGCGTCATTTTTCTGCTTCGATGTGAAGGCTGAGTGCTGACGACCTCGGTGTCGCGATGTTTGCAGGCAGTGCGTCGTTTTGCTGCCTCGATGTGAAGGCGGAGTGCTAACGACCTCGGTGCCGCGATGTTTCCAGAGGGTGCGTCATTTTGCTGCCTCGGGGTGAAGGTGGAGTGCTAACGATCTCGGTGCCGTGATGTTTGCAGGATGTGGGTCATTTTGCTGCCTCGATGTGAAGGCTGAGTGCTGACGACAGCGCTGGCGCGATGTTTGCAGCCAGTGCGTCATTTTGCTGCCGCGATGTGAAGGCTGAGTGCTAACGATCTCGGTGCCGGGATGTTTTCAGCATGTGGGTCATTTTGCTGCCTCGATGTGAAGGCCGAGTGCTGACGACAGCGCTGCCGTGATCCAATGCTTGATTTGAATTTCCGGCACTACCACCTGATAGATTGTTTGCACCTTTCCCAATGATTAGTCGCCCGCTGAACACTGAATTATCACCTTACTCTCTAGATTGTACGTTCGCTGCCACTTCCACCAAGCTCTAACAACCAACTTCAAATCATCTCTTTTCAGGCAGTAAGTAGAACCACGTTTCTATGAAACTGATCTCTGCGCGCCCTAACCTTCCTTAGTGGGTACGTGCTCGAGCTTCCAGAAAATGTGCAGATCTTCACCATTCCACGCGCCCTCTGTCTATATCTAGCGGGTTAGTGAATGCCGTCCTTTATTTGCCGTCCTTTTTCTGCTCACTACGGTGCACAGGTCGCTCGCCGGAATGAAACGCGTGTGCAGAGAATGAAAAGATTGGGGATTGCCGGTCTCTTGAAGTAATGTTCCACTACGGTAAGCGCTTCCATGTAGTAGTTGGTCATTTCAGCTGAATAAATAGAGCATCCACGATCAGGATATGGGTACGATGGGGCGAATGCATGGGAAAGGCGGAGGGAGGTCAGGTGACGGGCTGGGAGATGTGGAATGTCTGGTTTGCACGCTTGATCCTCAACTCAGATTCAGCGATCGCGATGCTCAGGAGCAATCATATGGTTTTGGTTTGGGCAAGATTATGTCTGCGGCATCGGGTGTCACTCTCAGCCAAAAGGAACAGTCGGGAAAAATCAGGTCATATTATAATGGTATCGACCCCAATTGACCACCCACATGCGCTACCGGGGTCGCAGCAGCATAAATTCATGCTACGGATATGCACGCAGTGGGTGGGCCTTCCCCTGGATGGGGCCCTCATAAGTCACAGGTTGGTCCAGGCATGCTTCGTCACCGTCGCGCGCCTCCTGCTGTGGTGCATGCCCCTCGCCTTTCTCGCCGGCAAGCTCCTCGTCCTTCTCTCCAACATGCCCCTAGTCCTCCTCATCAACACACTCCAGTTCATCGTGCATCTGCAGAAGCGGCGTCATCTTCCACGAGCTGCACACCATCCCCATCTTTCGATCCAGCTGCGCTGCATGTGTCTGCGCTTTAGCAGCGATGTGATGAGGCTGACACAATGAGCGGGACGGCGATGTGGCGCGGGGTTCAAGTGGTAAGTGGGGACGGCGAGGGGCGTACGTGAGCTTGCGTGAGCATATAGTTGGGTTGGGTGAGTGGTGGAGGAGGTCCCAAATTGAACGCCATGATCGCCTCTAGATAGTAGTGCGTAGGGTCCCCGGCGATACCAGGAGACTGTGCAACTGCACGCGTCGCCGATGATAATGCACAGGATCGCGGGAACAGCTTTTTTCTCTAGAAGGGCTGCGGTTAAGCTGCCGTCCCTTGGTTTGGCCGCGTCTGGGGCATGAGACATGGAGCGCTCGCGACGCGTCCTTTGAGGCAGTGGGCGAGGGTGGTGGCACCCGCGCATGGGCGCCGCGCGTGTTCATGGTTGGTTGGGGGAACGCGCTGCATGCGCGTGCGCGACGGTTCGGAACGCGAGAGATGTGCGGGGGCCGAGGTGCCCGTGTGGCTGGAGCGTGCGCTTGGTTGCTGGAGCATGCACATAGGTGCTGGGTGGCGCGTGCTGGGGGCCTGCATGCTTGCTGGTTGGGGGTGCGTGGGAGAGCATGCGTGCACAGTTGGGGCATATGCGGCTCCTGGGTGCAAGCGTGGGTCCTGGAGGTGCGGTTACAGGTAGGGGATGCGGGTGATTGCTGAGTGCGCACGTGGAAACCAGTGGGGGCAGGGGTGCTGCGTGTGCGCATGGGCACTGGGTGCGAGTGCGGGCGCCGGGCGCGAGCGTAGGTCCTGGGCATAGCGTAATTAGCTACTGCAGATATGCTGGGTGCACGTCGGCAAGGGCGAGCAATGGCACATAACCGATTCCCGGCGGGGATTGAAGTCGCGCACCCTGAGTCGCAGCCCCGCGCGACGTGCATAGTTAATAAAAGACATACCCTTGTATTCCTTTTTCGTGCGGTGCGTTCTGGTTACAAGTCTAGTTACAGCCAGTTCATGAACATCTGCAGACAGAGGGTTGTTAGGAAACAGACACGGCAGAGGGGGTTGTTTGGGGCGAAAATGGGATACCTGGATGCGGCACATTTCGACTTTTGTAGTCGAGCTGGATGTCTCGAATCGCTGTGACTGGGGGAATCCTGATCTATAAGGTCTCAACCGACAGAGCGCACGGATCGGCGCGTTGGTCCAATCAGCTCAAGCCCTGTGCACACCCCACGCCCGTGCATGTGTATGCACGAGTAGGAATATATATAAATATCCACAGATCATAGCCCCCCCATAGCTAAACACCAGCTGCAGGATCCCCGTCACCTGGAATATGACACTCATTTGTATAGATTAGTAAGCTCAGTGTAGTTTTGCGTATGCGCATGCCATGCTGCCAGTGCGCGCAGGGCTGCGCAGTCGATGCTAGAGCTTGGCATGCGCAGTAGCTCGACACCGCGAGCCTAAGGTCAAGTTAGACGAGCAGCTGCTCCAGCTCTCAGCAGCTGTCAAGAGCTCAAAGGCGGGTGCTGGATGGGCATATACCACTATTTAAATCGTCGCTAAACTCCTTCAAGCTGATCGGAATTACGGAGGAGGGCGGACGGCAAGAGCAGTGACGCGGGCAAAGAGGCCGCGAGAGGCCGAGACAGAGAGAGGGGGGACGGCAGCTGCAGAGCACGTAAGGGGAGTGGGGGCTAACGGAGGAATACTTTTGTAGGTTGGGGAGACCGGACCTCGACGTACGATCGTACGACGAGGATTAAAGGACAGGCGATTAGACTTGACGTCCCACGAAACGACAGTAATACCGCCGATCCTTTATAATCCACGCGGGTGTGAGGGGTAAAGGGAGAGGAGAGGGACGAGACGGGAGGGGACGAGGAGTGGAGGACCTAGGAAGGGACGTAGAACAAAAGGAGGGGTATGGAAGGGAGGGTGACGGAGGAAAGTGGGGGGTAAATACGTCCCATGAATCTTAAACATCATGCTCAAAAAAACACATTTTTATCTAGTTTATTTATATAAAAGTAACGATAATATACACTAACTGTCACGTCAGGTGGTTATACCTCGAGAGAGAGTCCTGAATGAACATAAGAGTCGGTACCCTGAACCACAAAATGCGCGATGCCGAACCACTTAGGACCGCGAAGGCTCGAATGCCTAAAAGGCATTTATTTAGACGATTCGAAGCGAAACACACCGATCCAGGAGTTTAGCGACGATTTAATTAATGATATATGCCCATCCAGCACCCGCCTTTCAGCGGTTGACAGCAGCTGGGCGGTCTAGATCACAATCGTGAGCTACGCCGGATCATGATTGCTAAAGACTGGTTCCGTGGCGCCGGCAGCTAGTTGCTAGTTGGCAGCTAGCGAGACCTGAGGTAGACGAAACCCTTTCGGCGCGGGGGTCCTGGGGCTTTCGAGTGCGCATGCCTCTGTTGGCGGCACACATCCGTTGGTTAATGACTAGAAGGTTAGCAGCGCTGTCGAGGGGAGGTATTGTAACAGGACATGAGGTCGTTGTAGTTATAACCTTGAAGAAGTACTAGGCCCGCTGGTACCTGCAGCAGAGCGTGGTCGAGGGCCTGGTATGGTGCCGGTAGGAAGGGTAGCCCGACCGCTAGTTGGTGCCCCCGCGGTACGTCGGCAAGTTA
>KV417546.1:0-54270 GCA_001630335.1 Athelia psychrophila | reverse complement strand
AGCAGCAGCAGCCCCTGGGGTGCGCTCGATGAGCACCCCGACCTGATTCCGCTCGCGCCCGAAGATAACCACGCCATTGACCACCGGCGACGACATGATTATGGTCTCCAAGGGCCCCGGAACCATGTTCTCTCCCGATGCTAGGATTATCACGTCGTCGAGTCGACCAACACTAATAAGCACCAACGGCAAGTCAGCAAAAGGTGGGTTATGTGGAGCGGAGGGAACGTACATGCGCCAGAAGTTGGCCTTGGTAGGATGAGGCTCCCATAGGTCATTACTCGCATAGCCCCTAGCATCGGGGAGGTTCAGCACGCTGAGCTTGTGCACCTCCGTTTCCTGCTACAGCGTCAGTGCCGCTTCTCAAACCCGTCATAATTTGAATATACGCACCAGGAAGTGGCTCTCGAATGTCCCATCAGCCTGGCGCACCCATCGCACATGCGCCTTCTCATCAAAGCGCATGTAACTCCAATCCTCCGGCCCCCGATCCTCGGCGCCCGCAAATAGCGTAGTGGGGCACCCGAACTCGGTCGCGCCGTACACGCAGGTGATGGGGACGCCATCGGCAGCCAGCGCATCACCTACCTTGCGAGCAAGCGGGCCGCCTCCGTATCCCTGCACAGCAAAAGGTCAGCGTCCAACATCCGAAAGCAGGGTAGAGAAAATGTACGCACGATGAAGTCGAGCGACTTCATCCACTCCATGGCCTCTGCGTCCAAGCTCCACGTCTCAAGGAAGCTAGGCACGGCTATGAGCGCGGTGACACCCGTCCGCTTAGAGTGCTCCATGGCGGAGTCGGTCGTGGGGGCCGCGGGCGGGGTGTTATGATCCGTAAGCGAGGTAGGCGGGTAGACCGCGATAGTGTTCACCGCAAAAAGGGGCGCAAACAGCTGCAAGACGGTGCCGAGTGTATGGAACGGGGGAAGGTGCATCCCGCCGAGCCTGGAGACACGACGCAAGTCGATCAGGAAACCTGATGATTGACTCGGCGTTAGCCATTGCATATGTGACAGTGTAAAAAGAGGAGCGAACCTAGTGAGCACCATCCGAGAATTGTCCTGCTAGTTTGGGGAATCGGCTTGGGGAAGCCCGTGCTTCCTGACGAGTGCAGGTAGAAGAGCGGTTGATCAAGATCAAGAGGCGTTTGAGGTGCAGGATACGGTGTGAATGGATGAGAAGGCATCTCCTGCCCGAGGTGAGGGTAACATTGTGAGACTGTAGGTACATCTTCGAATGTTAGAGAAGAGTCTGCGGGTGTGAGGGCTTTGATCTGGGAAATGAGAGGACCAAGAGTGGCGGAGGTAGTGACGATGCGGCGACATCCGCTCTTCTGGAGCATCGACACCACCGCCTCTGCAGAGTTGCGCGGGGCGATGGGGAATGGCTGCAACATACATGAGAAAGCGTCTCGGATAACGATGAAGTAGAACACTTACCACTAAACCCGCGCGCATCATACCTGCCACGAGAGTCTGGTACAGTAAAACATCGACATTGGCGATGACTGCGACGACCTCGTTTTCTGGGCCTGATCGCTTGGGACGAAGAAGATGGCCGGCGCGATGGACTGCGCGTCCGAACTCAAGAAACGAAATTTCGACAAGAGAGCCTGGAGCTTCGGAGTACACATAGGCCTTGTGAGTAGGATTGTATTCGAGGTGGAAGTCGACTAGAGCGGCGGGTCGAACGGTCCCATCCATAGGCGGATATACGGTAGACAATTGGGTAGACATTAGAGTATGCTTGGGCTGATTCGTTGCAGTGATTTAGATGGGGTGTCTGAGCGAGTACTTTGGTGACAATCCTCGACGCATCTCCACAGTATATATACCCCCAGGACCGACTGAAAGTCATGCCGGTGTATTTCTGTGATGACAGCAATGGCAGCCGTACAACATACTCAGCCAAATTGACCATTGCAGCTAGATTCGGTTAGGTTGAACTACCAAAGCCGTACAGCAGCGGAGAGTGCGGTTGATTCGGACATGTGTTGTCGGCCGGGGTCAATGTTACTGTATATTATTAGACCTTCAGTTCTGTCCCAAGTCACGCGACAATCTTGAATCTGGGCCATGAGTACCATGAACATCTTACTATGTTACAGATTTTTGTCCAAGCCGAGCCTGAATCAACAAAAAGCCCTACGGATTGGATTGCCTTGGGATCGCCATTTTGAACCTGGTTTTGAACCTAGTAAGTCAAGTTCGTCCCAGGTCACTACTCGATTTGAACCTCTGAACAGCAGCTCTGAACCTCTCGATGACCTCGGTCACAGGGATTGGCTGAATGTCGTAACGATACAGTAGCGGCCGTCAGCCCTTTGTGGCACTCATATTGATGTAGCGGCGAGGCCACTTTATGGTCTCGCTTTGTTTCCTTTGTCTCATAATAATTTATATAAATATAGGGCCTGCGATCACGAGAGGATTCTTTACATTTGTCTTTTGTGCTCGCAGCACCTCGTCGATCATCTACATATTCTGCGTTTAATTCTCTACTCGCCGTCGCAAATTAGTTTACCTGTTACATTTACTCCTGCGTAGACACAGTCTTCTTGTAGTTGGCTTGAGTCTGCCCCAAGGCTGCACCCACTGTGGGCTTGAGAACTGAACCGAACTCCCCCTATCTCCCCTCGCGCTTGATATCTGGGATCTGCCGGTCCATCTTCGTAATCTCGCTTACATAGTTATCCCGCGTTTTTCCCAACCTTGACCAGGTCGCACCGGCCCGTTCATGCGCTACAGTAATAACGTAGTATGGCCTGACAGCTGCTTTCGCCGATAAGGCTCATGGTCAACTCATAGTCGATGTTTTTCTCAAGATGAATTGCGCGTGTGATGGTAGTAAGAACTTTGACAAAGAGGCGGCCTCTGGACCACTGAATCTCGATCAGAGACCGAGCGCCAACCATTTGCCTCTGCTCCCGCCCACGTACATTGAATAACGGAGACCGCTTCTATCGGCTGACACGCGCGTCAAGCTCCAAGGGCCAGGAGCAGGCCAGGAGTCTTAAGTTGACTGATCCTTGGATCAACCTAAGTACGTACGAGGAATAAAGATGGTACAATGGTTCAAACCGACATTTCAAATACACCATACGTCGGTGCCTACGAGGTCAGCCTGAAGCATCATGCATCATCAGTGAGCGGTTCAAACAAGAGGTACTGGGCGAGACGGGCCGAACTTTCCTTGCATGCAGCGTGAGACGGGGCCTGTGGGCTCAACTAACACTGACATTATCCAACACTCACTACTGGTGGGTCGACGAGCAGATTGAACTAGAGGCGAATGGCACGGTACGCATATGCCTCAATTTCAGCACTGATGTAATCCGCATCCTCCCCTTCTGATACAGTCTACAGCTCTCACATGTGTGCCTGTACTAGTAAATGGTGGGTCGGAGACACCAGCTTTTATATACATGCAGTTCAATGCAGCAATAAAAGCTAGCTCCGGTATTGATATGACTGATGCTGATAAATCCTCGCGCCCGATTAACTACAGCGAAAGCACGGTATTGCGACGGATCGTGCAGTCAGACTTAAGCGAATTTAAGCAAGGGGGAGGCATATTTGCCTAACAGACTTACAGGACGATAGCCGGTTCGAATTGAACAGCAGCCTCGTGCTTGGTGCATTTTCATGTAGAGCACCAGTGATACATATCATCGAAACACACTGTCAAACTCGCCGGTCGATAGCAACGACATCCACCGAATACTATCGTCAGTCTTTGGCTGCATACAAAGGGTGGCTACAAGTCTACCCTTTATAAAGAACGTCAAAGAAATGCTCGTCAGATGTGTAACATGCGTACATATGTTACTTTGATGTACTTGAATTTATCGTTCAACATATACGAGCGAGAAGGGAAAAGGAAAAGAAGATGTATAGTGAAAAGGAGATGTACAGTGAGAAGGTATACGTTGTAGATAGGGTACGATCACGAGCGAAGAAGCGGTCCGACATGCAAGAAAAATAAATGACAGCAACATCGTATCGTTGGTGCTAAATGGCATGCCACTCGTACTGGTGCGGTGCCTCCGCCAGCTCTTCCTCCGCCCCACCATAACCACAAACGTCTCCAACACCTGCACTAAAACCATCGTGCTCATCGCACCAACCGCATTTCGGCCACCGCCACCACCTGGGATCGAGTTGCCGCTGCCAGGGACCCCCGCTGCATGGGCGCGGGCGTGCGCGACTGCCATTGCGACGGGTAATGCGAATGCAGATGCACCACCCCCAGCGCCAGTCCTCCACTGTAAAACCCATGCGTTCACTTCCGCGCTCACGGACACCGCCCGCAGGCCCGCCGCTATGGGCCCGGTGGGGTAACGTGCGCATCCGCTGCGGTTACGACGCGAGCTGGAGCGCAGGCAGCGCGTGTATCGTGCCTTCTCGTTCTTTTTAGGCCTGGGTGTGCGGTGTGCGGAGAGATCGCAGTGCGCGAAGAGAACGCGGAGAATGCAGAGAGCGGTGATAATGCAGAGGCTGCGGGGAGATGGTACCAGGAGGGGAGCACATAGGCGCGTCGGTGCGGACTTTCGTTTCAGCGCTGCTCGTGATCACAATCTGCGGTCTGCCTCCGCCTCCCGCAGCTGCGCGTGGATCGAACTCGAAGCTCGCAGGTGGCTCCGGCTCCGGGAAGGCAAAGCGGCAGGAATACACATCGGTGCCTTCCCACCCTCTAGATGCCGGCCTTTTTCCGCCGAGCGGCCACTCGAAGCTTGTTCGCTGTGGTGGTCGCGTCGTGAGAATAGTGTGCGGAGGAAGCAGAAGAGGCCCTAGCCACGCCGAGGATCAAGGTGCCTCCTGTTGCGGATGTGCCTCCGATTACGATGGGACGCGTGTGTGATCTGAAAACGGAGAAGCGTGAGTATGTACAATAAGAATGAATAAATGGAAGGGAGGAGAAATACTTACATAGGTACTCCCGGGGCTAGTGTCTAAGCCAGCGCTGAGCCCGTTCGCAGGAATGATAATGTAGTTGTCAAAGAAGGCTCTCCAGTCCCTTGCAAGAAGAAGGGGAGCTCGCCCCGGCTCCTGGCCCAGCCAAGTATGCCCCATACAACTAATCCACCGGCTTCAATAATCCGCTGCGCCCCCGGGACGAGGCCAGATATGTCGTGTATAGTCGTGTTCTACCTGACCGTGACGGAAGCGGTAAGGGACATTGTGGATTCGAAGACGTGCGTGGAGGGAGCGCGGGAGTCAAGCGGGATTGGTGCGTTAACACTGCAGGGAGGCAGGGAGGAGTGTACGGTGCCCTGTTACAACTCGATCCGATCTCGCTAAGCTCGTTCTAGCATAGCCCACTGCATTAGCTCGATTTAGCTAATGCCTGTGGTTTAGCTCACAACGTACCTGTGAGTCCCCCGACACCCCTCGCACTCACTATCTGTACATATGTGTTACTTTTTTTGCGCACGCATCAGCCACAAGCGCAAATCTGGAAATCAGATTCGCGGGCGTATGTAAGTTTTGTGTTCACTCTCAGTAGTAACGCGACTTCTCGGATGCAGTAGCCGTCTAGGATCTGTCAGGGCAACGTCTGGACATTAGATTACACATAGTATCATACATTTGTACTCCTATGTAAAGTAAATTACCGGTGGACTGCCATACAGTACTAAATGACCGTTCGCGAGGTGTGTGCACCAAATAGGACAAACGCGTTCGCGACGCGTTTGGTCACGTGATAGACAATCAACAAACTGTTTTAGTAATTAGCCTCGTGCGCGCCTACTAATTGTAAAGACCTTATAAGACATTGTAAGTACCACAATTCCCGCAAGACATGTAAATATTATGAGGAGAATGTATGTCATTGGGAACCGCTGTTTTTGAGTAATCTTTGTGAGTTCGGGAAATTTTCTGGGAAGTTTGCGCAAAATAGGCTGCATTGCTTCAGATACTTGGCAACACCGTATTTAATTATGTAGATATGTATTTTGGCAAAAATTGCGCACTTTGGGGCCGCATTTCAATCTTTGCACTAGCATGCATTTTATTTGACTTGCGAGAGACGGTGGGTGGTTTGAAAATCACTCCATTGAAACATATTTGTCACGAGCAGCATGATATTGGCTTTATGATGATATAATACATGTGGCAGCAAGGAATGTCTGGGCGCGGAGGGAAGATATAAACTGGAGCCGGCATATCATGTAACTAAGAAAGGTGTTGGTAATTATATCTGGTGCGTGGAACATGGAGTCTGGGATGTAGATGCGACGTGCAAACGTTGCTGACCGCTGGATCCGGGGGCAATAAAAAGCGGGCATCCAGACGGGACAGCTCGTGAATGATCGGTGATCGGTGAGGGCTTGGCTTGAACTTGGAGTCAGGGCAGAAGAGGCCAGTCATTAGGCATCCACTTGTAACCCAATGCGGCGGCAACGAATCCTCGAGACCAAGCCAAGCGAAAACGGCAGGAGAGGCAAAGAGAGTCCGAGGCAAGGTTTTGAGAGCTTGAGTGGGGGCGGGCGGGCATATAACAAAGAATCTCTTTCTGACCGGCGGTCCAAGTCTTGAGGGACACTGTAGTCATCTGAGGTTGCTTATGGTGCTGAAGATGTTTGCGTCTACTAGACGGAAAGGAAGGATGGTGGTGGGAAGGGAAAATAATGGAAAGCAAAGGACGACGCGCGGCCAGAATTTGAAGGAAAGTTAGCCGAAATTGCTTACATTCAGGGCAGGTTCAGGAAGACTTTGAAGTTTGATGAGGGAAATTATTCGACAAGCCGAAGTGCATCTATGTCCAAGTTACGCCACCCAGTAAGTTCTGGGTGGCGTAATTTCGATCCGAAATACGCGTCTTTTGATCTCGCGCGCCCAATTGCGATCGAGCCTCGTCTCTCGCTCACTCGACATCTGTCTCCCTCCTCCTTCAAGCTTCAGGCTTCAAGCTCTACCCACTGCCACCGCTTTTCAAGATCCAATGTCGCGCGCATCACCGAAACACGGGAGGGGAGGGATGGGAAGCTCGAAGTA
Organism: Athelia psychrophila; assembly: GCA_001630335.1. Lineage (NCBI taxonomy): Eukaryota > Fungi > Basidiomycota > Agaricomycetes > Atheliales > Atheliaceae > Athelia > Athelia psychrophila. The sequence goes on along the minus strand of KV417546.1, from coordinate 47,272 downwards.
GCCCGGTATGCACCCAAAAGTTTCCGCCCCGTGCCCGCCCACTGCTAACAATTTTTTTACAGTCAGTTCGCGGTCCGAGCCATGCCCCCGCCGTGCTCACAATCCACGCACGCGCCAGCCGCCGCCCTAGCACCCTCACTTTCCCTGCATCACGCCAACGCGATTTCCCGCACTCCCACCGTTGCCCACACGCCCTCAGCAGCCGTGGTCGACGTCGCGGAAATCGTCGCCTCGCACACGCGACACGACCCCTCGACGCGCAACCGCGTCCCTACCCGCTCTAATCACATCGCGGCCCATCCCCGGAACGTCGAGCGCTGCCGCCCTCGTTCCCCCACGCGCGTGCATACCTCTCAAGATGGTACGCAGTGCCGCCCGCGTGGACGCCATCGTCGTAGCCATGACTTCAAGCCGCCCCCGCAACGACTTCGCGCGTTCGGTGGCGTCTACCCCGCACTCTGCGCGCGCGCCAACCCACCGCGTGCGTCTCGCCCATCCACCCTCGTCAACTCGCACACGGACGACACGCCGCAACACGGTACCGAGCCACGCTTGCACCCAGCCACGCAGGCACCCTCGCTCGCACCAAGCCGCCCATGCCCATACATACTGGGCTTCGACCACCACATCTACCGTGTCTCGCACGCCGAATCCCTATACGAGCAGGCGCACTCGTACTTTCTCATGGGCTCCAGCGCCGGGAGCCGGCCGTCGACCAACGGCGACGACTCTTACCTGTCTGCGTCCTCGCGCATTCGACGGCGGCGTCAGGCTCGAGGACGGCCCTGTCATCGTCCCCTCCCAGGTCGCGTTCTACCGGTCGTCCTCCTCGCACGCGCACCTCTCCCGCTCGCACCTCTCCGCGCATCAGTGCCATCCCACTAGCAAGATGGGCACAACGGCCAACAGCGAGGCGGCGCAAACCAGGCATACCTGAGCCACCACACGGGGCTGCTCCCGCAGCACACGGACGACACCGGGTCCAAGGAGACGCGGTACCTCCGCCAGCGCCGCTTCAATTGCCACATGACCGAGCCGCGGTCGTGGCGGCGCTCAACGCTCAACCTGGGCAAGATCGTGTGCAACAAGTGCGGGCTCTCTAGGATCGGTCAGGGGACTAATATAATTTCTGAACCCTTTAGTAGACACGATCCTAGCTACATTTTTCATGAGCGCAAAAGGCTTGTAAAAATTCCAAAACCTTTCGCAATCAAGGGAAATTATTCACATTCCCTGCATTCACTTTACGCTCACTCGGAGACATTGGGCATCTGAGCAAAGCACCTGCAAAAATTTTATGCGCCTTAGATTGGCTCTGCATAGACCTGAGCAATATTTTACTTGAGCATAAAGTGCTCGCCAGATTTCCGAACCGTTTAGCAAATACAACAGATGTTGGAGATACTTTAGATAGCTTTGCACGCGCTAAATAATTATTTGTAGATTTGCCATTGGGTTGAATGATGCGCCCGCCATTGCAACCTCTGTGTAATCTCCTTATATAACCTTAGCATCCGAGGCAAATTACCAATTTGTACAAAGGGCTACCATGTTTAAGTCGTACTCGTGATGCAGTACTCCTTGTCCTCCACCATCGCCCTCCCTCAACCCCTCGCGCGTCCGTCTGCTACTCCGACCCCTCGCGCGCCCGGCTGGCACGCCAAATTTCTCTGCCCTGGTGAGTCTTTCTCTCGATCACCACCTCCCCCACAACGTGCGCCCCTTCCGCGCTTGGCAAATCGTACCCAGGGTCCTACCGGGCCCTCGACGACGCGCCGAGCGCATCCAGGGGTTCTCGCCCTTTCCCACCCACCTGCATGGCAAATCGTACCCAGGGTCCTACCGGGCCCTCGACGATGCGCCGTGCGGGTGCAGGGATTGGACCAGCCCCCACCTGCGCCGTACCGCCAGCCCTCTGACTAACGTGCTCCCAGGTACCACCGCGATGCCGACGCTACGATCGGGTCGCGAGTTCGACTCGTTCCCGCCGCTCGAGCTCATATCGACGGGGTGATCGTTCGCCATCGCGATCCAAGAAGCCCTTCGCCTCGAGGACGACGACGTCGTGTCGTGCCCGCCATCGCCCGCCCTATCCACCCTATCCGCCCTCTCCTCCCTCTCCTCCCTTTCGACGCACAGCATGGACGCACTACGCGTGACGTCCAGCCCCGTCGTGTCCATCGCCAGCTCCCCCGCCGCATCACTTGCCAGCTCGCCAACCCCCAGCTCGCCGCTCGTATCGCTTAACAGCTCGTCCGTTGCGTCGCTTGCCAGCTCGCCCGCTGCGTCCGTCGCTGGCTCGCTGGCCGATACGGACGGCGAGGGGCAGTCCGCTGACTGGTCGGATACCGACGGCGCCTCGGCCATCCCCGGCACCTCCCGCGCGTCATCGCCGGAGGTGGGCACAAAGCGGAAGCGGAAGCGCTACGCGAGTGATAAGGTCGCGAAGAAGGAACATTGGCGGAGAAAACGGCAGCGGGAGCAGGAAGAGCTTGGCCCGACCGCGCCCCGCCCTCCCAAGCATCACGAGATCCCCGACATCGTCCAGGCCACGCTCACGCCGGTATCACACTTTCCCGTCAATACGACGGGCTACACGACCAACCGCATTGGCTCAATACAGCCGGACGTGGTGTGGACGTTTTTGAGGCTGAGGGATATCAGCATCGAGAAGGTTCTGGCATGGGACGGCATGTACGCGCCGCCAGTTCACGCCTCTAACCCTTTACTTACGCCTTGCCAGAAAACCCATAGGTATTCTCGACGACGAGGGTCGGATCATCGCCGTGTTGGCGGGTCGCCCCATCAAGGACTCCGGTGCCGGCGACGACTGGGACAAAGTCGTTGCTGGCCTAGAAGCAGCCATTGCCAAACTAAAGCGGCAGTCTTCCTTTACTGCCAAGGACCAGGACCACCGTCGAGGGCCACACCCGGCAAAGGCTTACGGTGTATCGCACGGAGGCGGGCAGACCCAGCCTTCCGTCCTCGACCTGGGCAGCAAGAAGAACTGCCGCGCCGCCGACGCCTTCCGCAGTGATCCCTCCGTGATACGTGCAGCCCACTTCGCCAATGGTCCGTACCTTACTCATCACTTGCCACCACGCTCTGACCCCGTGCTTTTAGCGGCGTTTTCCACATTCGCACCCAAGCTCTACGAGCGCTACTGCGACTACCTCGAACGCCTCCGCCGCCACGACCCCACGCTCACCTGGAACTTCCCCAGGAGCGTCTTCCCCGCCATGACGGTCAACTTCGGGCCGAATGCGGTCTGCTACGACCACCTCGATTTTGGCAACGCCGCCGCCGGGTGGTGCGCCATCACGTCCGCCGGCTCCTACGACCCCAAGCTCGGGGGCCACCTCATCCTCTTCGATATCGACCTCATTGTCGAATTCCCGCCCGGCTCCACCATCCTAATCCCGTCCTCCATCATGCGCCACGGGAACACTCCCATTCAAGATGGTGAGACGCGCGTTGGGATAACCCAGTACGCTGCTGGCGGACTGTTCCGCTACGTTGACCATGGGTTCTCGACACAGGATAAAGCCGATCCGAAGGTAAGGGCACGTGTTTTGGCGGAGGGACCGTCTAGGTTTGAAAAGCTGTTATCATTGTATTCTCGTATAGACACGCTTGAGCAGGACAGGAAAAATATGACGTTGTATTCATAGCATGCGGAATAATATATATCAAGTCTACTACCTTCAAGCGAAAATAGGACGAATGAGGTTTGGGCTTTGAGAGCGACCAGCACCAGTGCACCATCAAACACAATTACGAGCTGGTTGAGAATCTGAAGGAGAGGTCCGTTGTGATTTACACGTTCAAAATTATCATAAAGCCGTAGGTAGTAGTACTAGGGATCTCTAAAGAATTTCTATTGAGTTCTAAGAAGAAACGGATGTGTGAAAGCGAGCACTTGGGTGAGGAAACTTGTGAGACAATGTAGCCAACTTGAATGTTTAAGGCCCACGGCAGAGGAATGCAATATGCGAGCGGAGGGCACTAGTCTCGAAAACCCTCCCACATCCGTCGCACTTCTCCAGCAGCCATTTGCTTTCCCATTCACTAATTCCGTTGCCGTCAGCGAGACTTTGTAGCAGCTTCTTCGCAGCAGGACTGTTGTTGGCAGGGGGGTTGGATGGCCCAGCGGTTGCGGATATCAAAGCACGTGGGTGGTGGCGGATTGGAGTCGGAGTAGCAGGAGGGGAGTCGCTGGCAAGTGTTGAACCAGATGCAAAGCGAAAATTCAGCTTGTAGGGGCGGGCTGGTGTCATTTCTGTGGAGAATCTTATTAGTTGCTCATTGGGAAGGCTTGAAAGAGAACATACCGGAGTCTGAGTCATCTCTTCGACGTTTTGAGGCTCTGCGACGGGACCCAAATGTGCTACCACCAGGGATCATTGTTGCAGAAGCCCGCCGCTGCAATACATTGAGGGACTGTGGAACTTGGATAAGTTCTCCTCCAAGTTGCCTCAGGCCTGCGTAGACTGAAGCATGTGACCCGCAGTACCCCGCAAAGTAGGGGGCAACCAGATCATCGCTGTTGCCAAATATTACAGTGCGGTTTCGGAATTCATTGATGAGTTTCTGCATGTCTGGTGCTCCATGAAGAACTATTTGGATTGAAATCAGCAAAAATGTGCTGATATTGAAGGAGGAATATATTGAATACCTGTCGGTAAGTTCAAGTATACGGACTCGGTGAATGCAGTCTGCCTCGTTTCTGTTAAATTGACTGTTCTTGTCAGCACACAAGTACCATTGTGCCATAAGGCTGAGAGAGCACTCACTGGAAAAATTGCACTGACTTGGATAGTAATGACAAAAGATGAATGTCTGTCCCGTCTCAAGCACATCAACAATGTGAGTGCAATGTGGCCTGCCTGTCTTCAGGGCGCAGAAGCACATCCATCCAAGATCACGCCGCCACAGATAGTTCTTGACACCGCTGGCGACAATCCGCTCGCCACTTCGCGAGTCCGTGGGACTATAAACAGCTGTTAACTCTCGAGAAATAAGATTCCCATAAGGAACATGAGAACTCACTAGCCGACTTCAACAATACTGGCAACCTCCGGTGAGTACACAATAATCTCTGTACTGCCCCGTTGACGCCTGATGCACGGACCAAAGATAGGGTCAGATAGTGGATCCATGGCAATGAAATGTTGGTACCACATCATCGAAATTGCTGACCTTTATAGCCCATCCTGTTCTTCCCCAGTGGCGAGAAAGGGCCCTCCAGTTTAGCCTGCCACCTCATCACCTTGAAAATTATCAAGTCAATCGTGCCCTAACAGCGCAAAAAAGCTACTAAGAGTCTATGACACGTCAGACACAATTCTCTGGGGGAACGGGAGAAGCAAGACAGGGGCTCGGTTGCTCACCATCGAGGCTAGGGAGTACACACCAGCGTGCAAGGCACACATTAGTTTTCCAAAGTTTGAGCATATGAATGCAGTAGCCTGTTGAGAAGTTGGATTAGAGCCAAAATGTGCCAGATAAGATATATCTTCAAACCACTAGCCATGGCCAAGACCTTTGTGTGGCAATTCGGGCTTCGTGTCGGTCTCACCTGCACGACAATGCCCGGTAATCTGACCGTTCAAATACGATGAGGACTCTCCTGTAATAATATATCATCAGACCCTCCTCGCCCGGCAAAGTATGACATACTCGCACACTCAGCTGGCAGCCATAGAGCAAGCAACACTGATCTTAGCTGCCGCTGGTCTATCATTGTCGGACCTCCCTGATTTGCACACACTGGACCCAGGTGATGATCCTCCTTATCCACCTACCCTCCATGATCTCCAGAGCTGTAATCTGTCGTCATCTGTACTCTCGTCCTCATACGAGCCACCCCGTGCACGGATGTTCACCCTAGACGAACTTCACGACCACATCCCTGGCAGCCGTCTCAACCGGCAAGCATCAGTTAATGGCATCGTCGACCATCCCCTGGGTGCAATTGTTGAATATCCGGAGACTGGAGCACAACTCGGAGAGTGTATTGCCCACCGTTTTGCTGTTGATCCGCACAATTTTTTGAACCCGAAGGAAAATTTGCAGTACTCACTGGGTGATGAGCACGGCGGGCACAAGGCAGCACAGTGTTTCCTTCTGGCAGATCGAAACGGAAAACCTGTACTCTGTTCGCATCTGCATACATCTTGTGAGTCTTATAAAATTATATGCCACGCTGCCACACTCACAGACCAGCTCCCCAGGCAAAGGACTGAAGATATGTTCGTTTTGCCCCCACACGGAGGAGCAAAGCCACAGCTACACTTCGCGTTCAGCTCTACCTTCGCCAGCTTCAGCAAAAGTGCATGTGAGCACAGCTGCAGAAGAGGTCTTCATGAAGACACTTGCATTCTTCTCTGTCTTGTTAGACCAAGGTTGCAGGTTTAAAATTGATTCCGATTCCAGTGATGTTTGCGTTGATGTGACAGAGGGCTTCGACGGTGATACAGAAAGTGACAGTGATGAAGAATCCGACGTGACAGAAGGAGCAGTATTCAGCAGTTGTTCACGGCATCTGTCTCGTGTCGCGAATTGCAAAGGACGTGTTTCCCTCCGTGGAAATCGTTTCGGGCGATCCTATGTACAGTAAGTCATCAGTGACACAATTGTAAAATATTGATAGCAATACTAACATTTGATCTCGCACACAGGTGTGAGCACTACAGCGACACTGAGCGTGGCCACCTGGTTCTGCGGAACTTGGATGAATACAACATTCCATATTTGGCTGCCTTACTTTTGGACGACCAGGATTGCATTGCCGTTCACGAGCGGGATGCTTGGCGACAGGGTTACGGGCCTTTGCACCCAATCCTGCTATAATAATGTATCATACCCGCTACTTACCGATTTTTAAGTGATGCAACGTTCCCGGTACTCAGCGAGAAAATGTGATGCATCACATTACTGTAGTTACAGGCGGCAGCCAAGCCATCCCGTGTGATTCGTGAGAATGTTCCACTACAGAACATTCTCAGAGAAGCTTTCTACTTGCCTGAGGCATTTAGGTAGGCCCTCGGCCTGGATTCAGTCCTGGATTGATTGCTTCTGTGCATTCCTGGTTCTTTCCAAGAAGTTTGGCAATGCGGCTGTGCCAGGCCGACGCGCCATTTGCCTCCATTTTGCTTCTGCGCGCGCCGGTTTCTTTCAGAGAAGTTTGGTGGGGCGGCTGTGCCAGACTGATGCGCCATTCGCGAAAATAAAATAAAATAAAATCACAGAACCAGGTGGGAGAAAGGGTACAGGGATAGTTGTGATTTAATAAACAAACTCGGACTCTGGGTAGGAAGTAATGAGGTCGGATGATGGTAGGTCAAGGACCATATTGTTCGCACCGATCCCCTGCTCGATCGTCGCCCACGACGTGCGCCAGAGCGTGTCAAATGATGCCCGAATTTTGCGGCGGATGTTTGCTTGCTTGTAGGCGTAAGCGGCGACACCCTCGGCTGCCTCAGGCGAGAGACCAGTGCGTCGTAGGGCCTGCCGCTCCCACCAGAGCGCGTGCCAGGTCAGAAAGACCAAAACGCGGACCATTTCCTCGCGTAGGATGAGGACCTCCTCACTCCAGCGCATGGCTCGTGCGCGAGCCTTGCACCATTGAATGTGCAGCGCTGTATAATGGTCAGCGGAGTGTCAAAAATGGTGTGCAGTGGACGCACCTTCTTGGAGGCCTTTGTCCTCTCCATCGCTGCCCACTCCAAATACCATCCATATCCACGAGAGCTTCCTGAAGCCCTCGCCCAACTTCTCCTTCCCCTTGTGTTTCTTCTCCCGCTTTCGCTTCTCTGCCCGTGTCTCGCCGTCGGCATCGTCCGTAAACGCCCGTATGTCGTCGTCCTTGAGTTCCTGCAGCGACGCGCGCCATCCAAAGTCTCCGGTGCGTGCCGATAGAGCTGACATTGCTGCGTATGCGGCCCTGTACTGTGCGGCACTTGCATTAGCCTTCTTCTGGACGCGGTTGAGGAGGTTGTTGGTCCGCGTGTTGGCGCCCTGGCCGCGGACGTTCTTGTTCTTGTATTGCCACATGTGCGTGCGCATGCGCAGGTGCCCGCGCAAGTCATCCAGGCACTCATATGCCTGCGCACTCCGAAGCCGGAACTCGTACTCGTAAAGAATAGGTTTGACCCGGACACGGCGAGGAAGAGCTGAAGGGAGGTAGAGAGGGATGTCGAAGGACTCAGTATTGCCGGTTTGGGCGGATGATACCCGATCGGCGGCAGCCCGCAAAGGCGACACTTCGGGCATGTACAATTGTTGTACTGCCATCCAGGTCTTGAGCTTGCGCAGTAGGCTATTCTGGCGCTCCTGTATTTTGGCTAGCTGGAGGTTTGTTGCTGAAGCGTCGAGGGCCTTCTTGTCGGCCTTCAGGCGAATTCTGCACGGCACCGTGAGTGTAGTTGTTGAGAATGATTTGTAGGACTTACTGCTGCGATTCAAGTTCGAGCCCCTGCGCGATGAGCAACCCAGGGGTGATCTCATCATGAACGGATGAGACCTCGTCGGCTGTGATGCGCGCAGCGTCTTCTTCCGCTAGCGCTAGCCTCACGCCGTATTGTGTAACCTCTGATGTTACATGTTAGCACTTGGGGTCAATGTAAGATTATAAGTCACTTACTCTTTGTCGTTGGGACGAACGGGTTGGGCCCGTCAGGCGCCTTCTCCCACCGCTCGACCCAATCCCGCCACTCTAGGATTGATTTAGCGGGCAGTGACCGGACGAACGCATAGAAATCTGCGACGTGGTCATCACGGCCAGGTACAGCTATCCTTACGCGACGCACGATCAGCTTTCCTAATAATTAGACATTAGCGTAGAATTAAGCAGTTTAAAGAAACTTACCAAGTCCAACGACTTTTTTGTGGTTCCAGTCGCCGAAGTGATCATCGATAGTCTCCCGATAGGACGCCGGTCCCATTTCCCTTGTTGAAGTTGAGAGCGGGTCTATAAACGACCAACCGCGCTCTGGCGCTTCGCCCTCCGTCTGTCCGACCCCAGGAGTAAAGTTGAAGGAATAACCCGTCTGACATTTTTCAATGTGCGCGGGCAAGTGGAACTTTGGAATGAGGAAAGTGAAGGTCTTCCCCTCGCGATTGATCTGCAGTCGCGAGGGCAACGCCTCCATGCGCTCCCAAATATGGACGGACCACTGGCACACGATGTCGTATGATGCGACTATGGTGACATAGTCGTCATGGTTGAGTGGGGCTGGCGGCGGTTCGGGCCCATGCGGCGGTAGCGTGACCAGGATTTTGGTGTCAGGTGGTGGAGGGAGGCTGACGGTGTCGTGGGGATGTGTCAGGCTAGAAAAGAACATGTAGTCCATGTTAGCATATCTAACACCATCCAATTAGCCTCCAATGTGCGAACAGAAGTCAAACCACTTACTTTTCACCCCTCTGTAGATCTCCCAATGAACACGGCCTCTTCATCATGTGGCGCGCGCAGTCGGTCGTGCCGATCCCAGAAGTCGCCAGGTTAGCGAAACGGCTGGTGTTAGCGTCACCGACAGCGTGATGCTTAACACAGGTTGATTTCTGCCAAAAAGATTATTAGCACGGAAAAGAAGCAAGACATAGGCCAATACGTACCACCTCTTTTTGGTCAGCATACTTTGCAAGGTGCTCGCGGTACTTGGTCACCTCACAAAAATAAGACCAACCCTGGCTCAGGGTCGGATCCGCCGCTTCACTTGATACCCTCTTCCGCACCATGCGGAAGTTGGCGTCGTTGCCCAAAAAGAGGGCAAATAGGTATCTGAAATACTAGTTAGCATACACATGTATATATGAATCAATAAATAATGCACTGGATTGACGCTGGCGCATCCTGCCAGTCTGCTGCGAGATTTTTTCCCGGCTGAGGGCATGCGGGACAGAGAACCGCACACTCCCCTTCCTTCGTCGCGGCGATTCCAGCTGGGTCATGTGCGCGACCAGCTCTCTTGAGCATCTTGAGATTGCGCCACTGCCGAATCATTCGCAGGAGCTCCTCATAGCGATCCTGTATCGGCAGTTAGTGTAGTTACAAGCACAAATGATATCCTACACTCACTGGTACATCCTCAGTCCCCGTGTTGTCGGTCAGGCGCGACAATGTGTTGTGATACTCAAACACTGAGGTTTTCGACTCAAATGTAAGCATGTGAAAATGCTCTAGCGCGTTGATCGTAGCGGCCGTTCCTGGGGCCTGTGTGGTGGCCGGATAAAGCCCAGCACGGAGGAGCTGGGTTGTATCAGTATGTGCAGTTGCGCATGCACAGAACGCGAGTGCAACGTCGTGGATCCCCATAGTGTCCAGGATGATGAAGCTATCACCCGGAGCAGGTCTTGGATTGACGCAATGAGTGCCGATTGGATGTCCTAATTGAATTCTAAGACCCATCGCTTTGAGAGTTGTTTTCTCAAAATGGGTCTCGCGCCAGATCTATATACATGTCGTTAGCGCTGTGGTTGGAAGGCAATGTAGAGAACTCACCTCAAGGCGATGCAGAGGGTTAACATGGTGTGTCGAAACGATGCAGTCCTCACAAACCATCATACCCCCATAGCAGTCGAGGCAGCGAACCACACCGTGAGCAATGTCACAGGAGCTGCAGCGCGAACCCTCATCCCCTCGACCGTCTCGGCGAAGGAGCTCCAATAGGAAGGCCTCGCGATCGCCAAGCCATGTGCGGAGTGGATTGATCTGCGAAGGAGAACTGAGGACGGGGCCACGAAATGATGATGATGTTGACACGCACACACCTGTATCCGTTTCTTCTTTGCACCTCCCAGTTCGTCAAGGTGACGCTGGTAATTGGGGTCTACGGCCAGCTCGTCTTCGTCTTCAAGCGCACCTTCGTCGAGGTGCTCCCCGAGCCCCCCTCCGCCGCCCATTCCATCGTCCACCTCCACAGTCGGGCCCATTTGATGTAGCAAGTAGTCATCTGTGTAAAGGCGGTCTCTTAGTAGGGCCTTTGAAGGGGAAGCGGGAGCGGTAATAAAACTGCTTTGAGTTGATGGTCTGCCTGAGGCATTGTCGATGCTGATGTTGGTGTGTCGAAGACGTACAGTTGCAGGAGCATCATGTGCACTATGGTGCCATTCGAAAGTGGGCCGTTTGCGCGCTCGGCCAGACATTGAAGGTAGTACACAATATGGAGCAGACGGATATCAACATGAAGCAAAAAAAAAATTGTATTGAACCAGCCGATAGAGGAAGTTGCTGACCCGGTAGAGGAAGTAGAGTGTATAAGGCTGAGCGACACAAGTATAAGTACAAACATGTCTCAACCAGATTAAGCTTATAGGATGTTTAGGGTTAGGGTTAACGCACATTTATGCGATTCAACGATCAGTGCCGATCGAAATGCAATTATATTGATGAAGTAAGGAAACGTGAGGTGCGGGGCAAAAGCCGAAGGCTTTTCGACTCGAAACAATTTGTCCAAAACCTAAACAGGGGGAGTCTCGTGTGAGCAGTGATACCCAAGAAATTAGAGGAGCTCGTGACGCGTCACGGCGAAGACGGGACTCCCCCAGAATAGGAGTGGGTGAATGGAATTTAACGTACAAGGCTAGTGAGATTCATCGTGGTGGTGGCATGATGAAGCGGTTAAACTCTGCAAAAATAGGCGTGCCTTGGAGATAGGGTGCGAGAATCACGGCGTGTTGTCGCAAGTAAATGATGAACGCGTCGCTCGACCATCGACCAATGGCCTTCACTGTTTCGAATGAGAGTCCGCGCAGCAGGTACTCGAGAGTAGCCCCGATACGCAGACCGTGGCCCTGGAGTGGTTCGAGGCCGAGGGATTCTGCTGCTGTGTTTAAGGTTTTCATGAACTCTGATTTCGTTAGGGCTCGAGGACCCGATCTGGGGTGACGCCATGCGAACAAGGGACCGATCGGGTTAGGGCGGTTCACACGCATATGTACTGCAAGGAGAGTATCGGGGTCCACGTCATGCTGCTGCTGTGGTCCCCATGCAACGTCTTCGCCTTCGCGCGCTGACTTAGTGACAGGCAAGTGCGCCGAAGTGACAATGTTGCCTTCGCGATCGGATTTTTTGCTGATGTCCGCGGGCTTGACGTGTAATAGCGGGTCGAAGGAGGTTAGCGTTTTCTGGAGAAACTCTCCGGAACGTGCCGCGGAAAAAAATATCACGGCGGCAGCGCTTTTGACCGCAGCATGCAACGGGTCGGAGGGGTCGAGAGTGGCGAAAATCGAGGAGAGGAGAGCAATCGTCCATGGGTGGCGTTTTGGCCTCCGAGATGCAGGAGGAGCAAGTCTGGCCGCACCGGCGAGTGCGGCCTTGAGCTCGTTATCAACCATAGCCCAGGTCTGGCCGTGGATTATGTGCCAGGCCCGGACAGCACACACATAAGTCGTCAAGGTACCACCTGAATAAGATCCTGCACAGCACGCAATGTAAGCTAACATTAAAGTGGGGCTAGTGGGGCAGCGATCAGATTCGGTGATGTGCCGTTGGTCACAGAAGATATGAAATATCAACAACCCCGATCCATAGGTCTCTCGTGTTCCTGGCGCGTATGATGCAGTGATTACAGCGAGTATCCGATCTAGGTCGGCATCAGTGATATTGCCGTCTTGGAGATCATGTTGGCGCGGCGACTGGGGGAGCCAGAGGAGTAAACGATCGCGCGCCAAGCAGTGAGGACGAGAGGCCGCGGGAATTGGTACTAATCCCCGCTGGTAAGGCTTTGGCCGAGCGGGTTTACTGCAAGTGGGGGCGAGGGAAGCTGTGAATCTCGGACGATTTGATGCGTGTGAAATGGAAGAGGAACTAGTTGCAGAAGTTCGCGGCAGCAATGTTACGTCGTATGGATCTGGCGACGGTGTCAGAGTAGTTGCCGTTACGCAAGTGCTGTAACTCGATGGCGGTGTACGGCTCGATCGCGTCCACAACATACCGCTCGAGGCCGCTTGGGAGTGAGATTGGGGGGAGTAAGAAGGCACGGGAGGGGTAAATTCCACGAGAGGGCGGGTCTGCGGGGTTGTCAGCGCTTGGGACATATGAAACGCGGATGCCGGTGCAGTCAGTTGCGTTGTCGAGGAGGTCGTGAATGCGGCGAAAGATGGTATTGACGGCATTGTTCCGGCTGCGGCCGTTGCGCCAACCATCAACGACGCCCTGATTGTCACCATAGGTTTGGAAGCTGCCGGCCGAATCGAGCGATTGGACGATCGCTCTGACCAGAAATTCGAAACCCAGGGCTTCGGCCCAACCAATGTCCTTCTCGCCGTCAAGTTTTTGCCAGCCAGGGATGAGCCGCCAGGCGTGTCACGAGTTGCCCCTATCTATCTATCACATGGCCAACTCATTCCTTCCGATTCCATATCGTTCCACATCCTTCCACGCCATTCCATTGTATTCCATTTCATCACGGGTTTACTTCACCCACGACTACTCCACATGTCGTCCACTATCAACGGATCTTTACATACACATCTATGACTCCCCGGGCCCCTTAGCATCATACACGCTTACCCTTAGGACCCCACATCGTCAGCACGATTACTATTACATTGATATAAGTAGACAGCGACTTGGACCTTGAGACCTTAGCTTATCCTCTTTGTCTCAAGGTACAGTCTCGCTTACATTATTCTGAATTACATCTAACTTTGTCTCAAGTGACTTGTATTCGCTCTCGATCACAAGGATCGACACCTCACTACAAACACTATTATATCAATACCACTATAAGGCCCATCTGGGAACGACTACGAATACACGTCGTAACAAGGCGCGCCATCTACCATTGATGAGGATGGCAATCCCGACACCCGAGCTGGCGTCGGAAAAAGCGCCCACATCTCGAAGGCTGACGGGGCCGGGAATGGGTCTGGAGAGTATGGGTCTGGACAGTAGCTGGTGCCACCAGAGGAGGTCTGCGCGAATGGTATGGGGGGGGGAATGAGGGACATATGGACTGGAATTTCGAGAAGCGAGCATGGTTTCCAATCCGGTGAGATAAGCTCTACCTCTGGGAACCACGAGGCAGGTATGGAGCAGCTTGCCGTACAACTTTTGAACCTCGCGGAGTGTGTGTGTGGCGCGCTCGTTCCAATCCTGAATCGCCGAAAGGTACTTAGCCTTTTTCTTCTGTCCCACGGTGACAGTGAGGAGTTGAAGGTCCCAATCAAAGCCGATATAGGTGGTGACAAACGCGAATGCGGTATCTTTGGAAGGTTCCCATGGGATTTGTAGCCTGGTCGAGAATCTATTGATATCGTCGAAGTTATAGGAGTACTGGCTATCTTCGATGGATCTGGCGGACTGGTGTGACAGGTCAGCGAATTGGAATTGGCAATCCTCGTCGAATTCTTCGAGTGTGCCGTCATCGAAGATTTGTCCACGATAGTAAATGCGGCCGCCATCCTGCTGCCTCCCGGTGACTTGGATTCTCCTGGCCCAATCTCGTCTGGCCTTGTTGTATTCTGCCAGGTGGACCAACAGAATTCTGATGAAGACATGGTCGTCGACCCACTTCGAGATGGGACCAATACCCTCGGATCGGAAAAGGTCTGTTCCCGCATCAGCAAGTGTCCCATAGGCTCCCGACACCGGGCATAGTCCGAACGCGCCACAAGTGTCAACACAAAATTTATTTGGCCCGATGCAGACGACTGCCCCTGGCCATTGCGTGGCATGGAGCGGAATGGTGCGGTAGGCCTCGGCCACATCTCTTGTGGCGGCCTGTGAGTTCGGAGGTAGTCGCCGAAGGACCATGCAGAATATGTCAAATGTGCCCCACGTGCTCGGGAAATGGTCGGAATTAATATACGAATTGATGGAAGGATTGGAATACATGATATTAGGTTCGTGTGGATAGGAGAAGTTCTGGAGCAAGCGGAAGAAACCCAGCTTGCCGGGTTTGGGAATGATCGAGAAAGGGGAAGATTGGAATGGGCCGATGAGGAACTCGAGGGTCTCGGCGGAGAATGGACCAAGATACCTACCCTTGCGTAATTCGAGGGCGACGATGTCATTGAAGGGGCCTGCGAATTCCGTGATAGAGTCTCTGTTGGGGGGTGTCTGGGTTGTGTGAATTTGTGGAATGGCGAGGATGAAGCCCGATCGAAGGCCATCGGGAACGTGTGCGTATCTTGAGTATAAACCCCTGCTGTGCAGCAACTCATCCCAGCTGTCAGCGTGATAAGGGGTGCAAGGCTTAGCGGCCCTCTCCGCGAGGACAGTCTTGTGCTCCATGAGCGTGCTGGCCACAGCCGGTGCAGAAATGGCGGATGTCGTGGTCTGTACGTGGACAACCTCTGGGTAGCTGGAAGTCGATGCAAAGGATCTTCCCGTCTCGCATCTCGATGGCTTTGCCAATTCGACGGGCAGCTGTCGGGGTGCGCTGGTCCCAGAGAAGGTCTGAGTGGCACTCGTTGACCTTGTGCGCGAATCGTCCGAGACATAAGGCGCAAGCCGCGAGGACCTTCTTGCTTGCGCCCCCTCGAAAATCCGGCGAGGTCGGGCGTGGTTTGGAATAACCGCGATCGGTTTCACGGCGCCCAACGAAGGACTTTGCTCGCTCGGGTGAGCGAGACCGTTGTCGGGATGCTTCGTTGCGGTCGTGCCTTTTAGGGGCGTGGCTGCGCTCGATGTTGTAGGAGCTGTTGATGGTGAAGTGCGTGCGGCGTGAAGTTGCGGCAGAGGCATGATGTGAAGGGCGTGCGACGTGAGATTGCGGCAGAGGCGTGATATGAAGGCATGCGGCGTGAGATTGCGGCAGAGGCGTGATGTGAAGAGCATGCGGCGTGAAGTTGCGGCAGAGGCAGTGATGTGCGTGCGGCGTGAGAATGCGGCAGAGGCGTGAAAGTGAGTGAAGTGAGATGTGTGTGAAGTGGGATAGTGTAGTGGCATCGGGGGGGGGAGTGATTGTGGCATGTGATGGGGAGTGAGGGTTTTTGGTATAAGTATATGGAGCAGGGAAAAAGGGAGTGAAGCGAAGAGACTATTAGCATCAGGAGTAGTAACAGGAAGACTGCTGAACGTACGAGTTTGCACTGCGGGCTAATGCGTCCTGGCGTATCCGATCTAGTCGGTATACGCGCTCATAAGTATCCCGAAGGAGCGCCTCGTTAAACATGGATAAGTTGTATCCCTTGCCGTTGGCGAGGCAGACGTGCCATAAACGTCGTTGCTCTGCCAGATAGACCTGAAGAGCGCGGAGCTCTAACGGATCGCGTGAGCCTCTCCATCGGTGAGAGAGTATTCCTCCGAAGAAACCAGCCATGATGTCGACACGTTCTTCCGTCCACTGAGCGGTTTCAGCAGCTTTGACGAGCAAGGGGCAGGCGTTGCAGATGACTTCCCAGGGGAGATCTTCGTCGTCGACGGCGTTGCGTGCAGGTTGGGCGGCGGTCTGCCAAGAAGGAGTGCCATCGTCGTTCTTGACGACAACCATTGCGTTCGCATCGGCGGCTGCGTTGGAACGACGCGCACTGTCAAAGCCTTCGTTAGTAAGGTACCAGAGGGGAAGGTATTCCCCTTTGTCGAGCTTGCGTATGGCGTAATTCGATGGTATGTCGTGGGGTTGCATGGGTATGCCGTGGTCGAGCGAAATAGGCGTGTACTTGGTCTTGTTGCGCTTGCGTTCGTCCTTGTCATGGGCATCGCGTTCTTGCTCGCGCTCGTCTTCCTTGGCGGCGTCGTCGAGGGCCTGTTGCTGCAACCGGTTCTGGGACTCGAGAGCATCCGCATCGACTTGGAGCTGCCAAGCCACTTTATCCCTGTCGTTGTTTACTTGCCATATGTTGCTGAGGAATTGCGCAGCCTGAGCGGCGTCAGTGTTAACGTTGATCAATACACCGAGTGTGTGAGCATGTTCGGGGAGATTGTAGTCGGGTAGTACCGCTGAGTTGGGGTCGGATATGATTCTTGGCATTGGCGTGGCAGAGAATTGAAGAGAAAAGTTGACTTAGAGTGGCCCAGTGTATTAGAGAAAAAGAGAATAAAGAGTCTTACGCGGGAAAGCGATATGTCGGATGTGGCAGGAAGCAAGAGCTTGCGCCACATTCACTAATTCTCGCGTAAACATTATTCTACATTCGCGCTCGTGCCTCGCGCTCACGCAGAAAGCAACTAAAGCAATCTTGACACATGATTCTTTTTTCAAATAGCTTTCAAAAATAAAATTTCATTACGACACCCATGCTGCTATTATAAATACAAATAAAATATCCCAACGATAAAATGCTTCAGCATCTGAAATGGCAATGCGTAACCTCTTCTCTCTAAGGCGGAGATATATTTTAGCATTTGGCGGTGCATAACTTCTCCTCCCGAAGGCAAACATACCTCAGAACTTGGCGATGCGTAACCTCTCCTCCCTAAGGAGAGCGTACTTTAGTATTTGGACATGACCTCCCTCTCCAAAGAAATGTACCGGAGCACGTGGCGGCGCAGTGTTTCACCTCGAGCGAACATAGTGCAGTATTGGACAGTGTGTAAACTCACCTCCAGAAGGCAACTTTGGCGGTGCTGGCGTTCCATATAAATTAGTGGGCTGAATTGACTCAAATGTAAGACGAGCACGAACCTCTCGACCGGTATATATATATCCCGCTGTGTAGATGAGGCATTGTAGGAAGACGAGCGAACAATTCTGCGATCAAAAAAAAATAAGGTCAATAATGATTCTCGAGGTGATAACAGCAAAATACAAAGACAGATGGGAAAAGCAGTCGTAAGCGTAAACGGAGTTGGAAAAGGAAAGGGGGGGGGGTATGGCCGAAAACAAGAAGGGAATGCTTACCTGGGAAGACTGCGGGCCTAAGCCCACCCTCTGTACTCTCGCCCACTATTGTCGATGTACACCAGAATGACAAGATTGGTGAAGGGGAAGCTTGAGGAAAGGAAAGACGAAATTGTGAGGAGATGGTAGCGGGAAGCAAGGAGGAAGCGGCCGCGCGCAGTTTATAAATCGTCGCAAACATGTTTGGTCATGTTTGGTGGACACGCGGCCACTTTCCTTCAGGTCCGGACAACCGGGGTGGTGCTTCACCGATCACTTTCATATTTTTAGTCTCTCCCCGCGCGCACAAGCTAGATGATAATTTTCTGAATGCGTAGCCTAACAGTAAGTATAACATTAAATGATGTATCAAATTTTTATTCATGGTTAATATGAAGTTGAAATTTACCAACGGCAAAAACCGCCCGGAAAGACAGACACGCACAATCTCCGAACGAGACTCTGACCCCCGTGTGCGTCTTCAACACTCCACACCCGCAACACATCCCAATCGTTTCAAATCTTTTATAGCAGTGTCGTGCATGTAATTCAAACCATTTTGGCGAATAATGGACGTCTCTGATCTATGCAGTCAGCTGATAGCGTACAAATTGTAAGTGAGCACAGTTGATTTTGTGGTAATCAGCCCGTAACACTGCGCACAATGGCGTTTCACAGAGAGGCTTACCTAGAGATCATTGAATGGGGTTGTAAGAGTGCATAAGCCATGGTGATCCATGACATTCCGCTTATATGATATGTGATTAGGACTTAAATGGTGGGGCAAGGGTGATCGGCTGACCAGCTCCGACACTTCCGATCACAGTTTCTGCTTGCATGTTACTGACTACCGCCTAGCTTAACTACGTCTTTACTTAGATCCCACCATTGTTACTGCAAGAAAAAGGCAGGTAAAAGCGACAAGTTTCATTGCAACAAAGAAGATTGCGTGAAAGATAACATCAAGGTATAAGACTAATGTAATGTACTACTTCTTTCGCTTTGTCGCCTTACCAGCCGTTGTCACTCTGGCCTTTTTGGTTGGTCGGGATGTGCCCACATCATTCTCTGCATCGTGTTTGGCTTTGTTTTTAGCTCTAGTATCAGCAGCCTTTTGAGCCTTGGCCCCATTCAGCTCCAACTGTTTCGCGTTTTGCGTGCCAGCCACGGTGCGTGTGATCTGGCGGCGGGAGCGGAGCAAAGTGTCTTCAGAGGCAGCTGGAGCGGCAACATGAGAGAGGGGTGGAGGGGCGACAGGGGCAGGTGGAACACGGGTGTCGGATGAGGATGCAAGGGCCGCGGTGAAGGCGTCAGCGACTAGCTCAGCCTGGGCGACTTCCGCAACGAGTCGACGAGCTTCAGCAGCGAGTCGATCAGCTTCAGCGCTGGTGGCAGCCTCTGCTTCAACACGATCGGCTTCAGCCTTAGCTGCCTCTACAGCTGCACGTTCCTCCAGTGCCTTCTTCGAGTAACTAGCAGGTGGCGTCGGCTTGAGGCGTGACGGCTCTGGGACTGTGGCAGGTGTGACGGTGGGCTCTCGCAGTTGGGTCGGGACTGTGATTGGGGCAGGCGTGACGGTGGGCTCTCGCAGTTGGGTCGGGACTGTGATTGGGGCGGGCGTCACCGTGGGCTCTCGGTGCTCGATCCGAGCAGCGAATGGGGTGGACTTGGGTCTCGGGGTCGGGACTGGCTTTGGCGCTTTCAATCCGGCCGCGACCTTGCGCTTCAGGCGGGGGCTGAGTGCGGGGGCAACAGAAGGACGAAGGGCGTCGTCATTGGTGTCTTCATTATCGGTGTCTTCAGCATCGGTGTCGTCGTCATCAATGTTGTTGTTGTCGGTGACATCCATGGTGGTGTTGACGACTGGCACGTCATGGGCTGTGGTAGAGGTAGGTTTTCCGCTGCAGTTCTCCGGCGACTCGAAGGTAATCGCGCGACGGGCACGGACGTCAGAGGCTAGAGATAGTGAGGACATTGTAAACACATGAATAATGACACTTACGGTAGACTTGCCGCACAAAGTCGCTGAATGGGCGTATAACGACGCCTTCAAAATCGGGGCACAAGTCTTTAAAGACTGCCCCGACGGCGGTCTGGCCCGTGCTTATGCTGCCATATTGTCAGGACTAAACTCCCAGGTAGACGAGCACACAACTTACCTGGCCGTTTGTATTTCACCTTGGTTGACGGGCATGGGACCACCCATGACCACGGTGAAGCTCCAACCTGTGCGCCGGGCCGCCTCACCCAGCACCGCGTCGAAATATGATGGTAGTGTGTTGATGGCACTGGCGTGCTATATTAGCAATCATCTTCACAATGACGCAAAATCGGGACTTACTCTTGATACTCCGCTGGAGTAGGATCCACCATCTCTAGCTTTTCTTTTGCCAGGACAGCAGCTGCGTGTGCCGCGATGTGGGCATTGACAGCCGTGCACGTCTCATCATCCTCCTGCACGTACAGCTCCTTTGCAGCTTGTCGGATCACGTTAATCATGGGGCCCTTGTCCTCGGACTCATCCATCCGAGTGCGCACGGTGTCCACGATGCGGTCATTGTAGTGCAGATGGATATATGCCTCGGTTTCTTGAAGACGGCGGTGGGGTTTGCCAGCTTCGCTGGCTGCAAACCATAGCGAAATGGGCTCTGCGCCTTTCTTGTTGCGGGGCGCTCGGGTAGCGCCCGAGTGCCACCACATGAAAGTTTTCAATTGCTGGTAAAATAGGTGCCATCTTGTATTAGCAAAAGGTGATAAGAGGTGATGCGAACATATATAACTCACCCCTTGTTGCTTCGAAGTCCACTGTCCTGTGATCCTCTGCTCGCGTGTAAGCGTTTTGTTGAAGGCAGCCTAAATACAATAAGCATATGCACAAGTAAAAGAGCGAGTAGTGTAAATATACCTTCTTGGCCTGCGCCTTCCGCCTGTTGTCCTTCACCTTGCGCTTCTTTTTCTGAGCTTTGACCACGTTCTCGTCAGCCGACTCGGGCAGGACGTCTGAATCGTCCTGCAATTCAGACTCTGGAACCTCGGCATCGTTGTCGGTTGGTTCGGGCAAGGGAAATTTCTCGAACCAGGCCGTGAAGAGCTTTGGCCAGAATATATGAAGTTGATGTGTTTGCTGCGCTTCAATATACTCTTGCAGCCACGAAACGAGCCACCGGATCTGCTCCAGCGTCGCCCAAGAGCGTTTGTCGGGTGCTGTGCAGAATTTGCTGAAGACTGCCATTGGCAAACTGGTGAGAAAATGTATCAGACTGAAAAATAAATGTAGTACGCACCAGTAACTTATAAATAATTCCCCGCCTCCCGCCCTTGCTGTTCTGATTGTGTGACCATGGCGAGCAGAAGTAGCAAGTCAACTGGAGAAACGGGTGGACAAGACGGCTGGCCCGTAGAGACGCACTTTGGTAAACGATGTAAGCGTAAGTGACAGAGCAAAAGTGGAAAGTCAACTGGCTTAACAGAACTTACCGGACACCTGAAACGGTCTTGGCAGTGTATTACGAAGGCTAGATACATGTATTTTGGGACGATAGCGTAAGTGAGTGGGTGACCAGAGGTGTAGCGCTGTGAAAGAAATAATGAAATGGGAAAGAGACGATCAAGTCAGCATACGGAAGCAATCTAATCCCTACCGCATGCCTTTTCATTCTAACTTCCATCTCGATTAGTTGCTGTACTTCCTTTTCCAACTCGGGTGTGCGGGTAGTCGGGCATGAGAGTATGGGGAACAGTATCAAGGTGAGTACACACTCTCCCTAAACTTCACGCATGCCTGAAATTTTTATCAATCACGACGGCAAGCTCGTCACTGTTGATGGCGCGCAAGTCACATCCGAGCTCGCTATTATGATGGCGACGGCCATGGCACTTGGTGAGCTACCCCATATTCTATTCTAATTAATCCTACTAGGCTGTTACAACGCTGACATCGACCAAGAGATTCGATGTGACGCCCCGGGTGATCCCATCACCACCCAGACCAGCGTCACATTCGATTTCTCGACCAGATGGCCAGCCCACGACTCACCTTGGACTCCGGCAGCTGGTATGGCGCTCGAAGACGCCGTCGAGCTCCTCCTCGGCGGCGTCATTCCTCGCTCCACTGCGAGGTCCAAGAGTTCCTCGGCATGCCCTCAGAACTCCCGCACCTCGTCCCCCGTCCTTTTCGCCGCCGAACAGCTCGCTGATCAGACAGACGAGGCTATATGTGACGTGTGTTTCGCCAAGCAGGTCATCGCTTTGCCGTTCGAGTGCGACTGCGCAGAGTGCGGCAAGGATACGTCTTTCGTAAGTTCCCCCCCTCCTTTCTTCCTGTGTTCATTTACTGACATCCTCAACACCTAGTGTGAGGATATCGCGTTCATGAAGTAGAGTGGGTAGTACTAGGGTGTTGATCTTGAATTTTTTGTTTTGTTTACTGTAATAAAATTCGAGATAGAAACCCTACCAACGGCCTTTCGTTCTATCACACGTTGGAATTTAAGTTGTGAAACCAAAATGAAATATCATTCAAAAGACTCAGTGTAAGTGTTGCCCATTAGTACTGTAACTATACGTCGGGCTTGGTGCTTGCAATGACTTGCACCGGATCCTGAGTTTCACCGCTTGAAACCGTTTGCACTGGGTCCTGGGTTTCGGGAAGCTCGTTAGACCCAGAATGCTTATAAAAACTAAGTTTACTTACCGTTGGCTGGCTGAAACGGCAGCATACGTCGTAACTAGCGAGCAACAGGATAGAGTCGAAGATGGCGAATGCAGAGAAGTCTCTGTTGGTGAATCTGATACAATCAGCAAAATGCGATAAATGTGATAACTTATGATTAAACTCACCTTTCACCTTTTTGCAGATCGTCGGCCATGGTGGTTGATATGGACGTTTGCCCAGTACCGGATGAATCCGGTACTGGCATCGATTAGTCCCCCTGAACGCGGCCGTGCGGATCCGAGTGAGGGAATGCGGATGGGCCGGTGCGAAGGACCGGGTCTGGATTGCGGATGGGCCCGCGCTGGAGGGCGCAATGGGCGGACGCTGGAGGGCACGATGGGCGGGCACTGGGCGGGCGCAATGGGCTGACACTGGAGGGCACGATGGGTTGACACTGGAAGGCGAGACGTGCGGGCACGCTGGAGCAGCGGGGCCGGGGGCAGCAGGAGCAGCGGGCGAGGTACGGCGGGAGCCGGGCTGGAGCGACGGGCGCGAGAATGCGCGATGGGTGGGATAGCTGGGTCGCCAGGAGTCACACTATTGTGCATTAAATGCACGATAGTGTCGTTGTCGAGAGTGGAAGAGCAGGAGGTGCAGGTGCCCGGGCGCGGGAATGCGGGATGGGTGCATGTGCTAGAGCGGGGGCGGGAGCGGCGGACGCTCGAGTGCGCAACGGGCGCGCGTGCTGGAGCAAGGGACGGGAGCGGTGGGCGCGTGCTGGAGCAAGGAGCGGGAGCGGCGGGCGCGGGAGGGCGGGCGCAGTAGGGCGGGCGCGGTAGGGCGGGCGTGGTAGGGCAGGAGCCGGGCAGCAGCGAAAACCGCACGCATCAAAAGAAGCGGGGCGGGCGGAAGCACGACGAGGAGCGAGCAATGTGTTTTGGGAGGATGGAAAGAAGTTCTGATCCAGGGGCAAGGAATCGCGAAAATGTCAATCAAAGCTGTCATGCGGCTAAAAATATGAGGTCATGCGTACCATTGGGCAATATTCCGCACGCGCAGGCCACTTGGTAATTTAATGCATCATCACAGGAAACGGTGAGTACAGGTTTTGATGCATCAGCTTAAAAACGGTGCTGACCGCGGTATGATGCATTAATTTGACCCTATGGCCTCGCCTTTGATCTCCTGTGATTTCATGGCTTCGCCCTCAGAGCAGAAGTCATTTTGTCGTGAGTCTTTATATCTAATAATGTTCCTCCCGACACAGACTGAACATGTACACAGCTAAATATCATCGAGCTTCGGACGGGGTGCTTCGCCAAGGAGTTTTAAGACGATGGGCACACAATTGCTCTGCTGGCTTTGATGTCTATGTCCCGCATGATCTACATACCTGCCCACAGGTGGTTCTTATCTGTCGCCATCCACATTCACACCCACCTCCGCTTCCTGTGAAGACTCCTCCAATTCTTGTCGCTGTGTTCAAATCATTGCTGCGCACTCTGGACTGGAAGCTTGCCGATGCAACTCCAAGAAGAATAATCCTCGACTCAGCTTTTATTTCTGGGCTCCGTAAGCATCTTGGATGGACGGGGGTAAGAGATCCTGTGCTGTCGGATTTACACCCTTCGCTTGGGAATATAGACCATGTGCGTAGGTACATCAATGGATTGCGTGCAGAGCATTTCCCAGATGGAACGGGGCTTCCGGGTGAGTTGTTGCCTGCAATTATTACAGCAGAATCTCTCTTACCAACTTTGAAGGTGCTGTCCGCCTCATGATTGAGCAAAAATTGCTGCCTCACGAAGAGCAGTACGTCCGACATGTAGAGACTCATCAAGGCAAGGACGGCGAAGACAAATTCTCGCTGGTGATTTGCATGCTGCCATCCATGTCGCAGCAGTTGATGAACGCGATACGTCTGTCAATTGACACATCTTTCAAACGTTTACATGGCTGGGAGGAGTTCGAGATAGAGACCTGGGATGCAGACACAAAAAGATGTAAGTTCAACGTTCACCACATCCACAGAGGTTCGCATTTCTCACCATTTTGTAGCTGTTGTGAGCTCTCGAGCGTTCACTACATCGCAGTCAGCATTAGCCCACTTCGAACTCTTCAAAAAGATATTTGAGATCGCCTCTCAAGACACAGGCCAGCCCGTGTGTTTCAAACACATACATGGGCGCGGGTTTGAAGCTTGGATTGCAGATGCGCACAAAGGGCAAGGGCTTGGTAAGTACCAATATAATTTCAGGCTTGTGAAATACTCACACTGTACCAGGTGTTGGAATGTACTGCGAATGGCTATGCAAGGACCTTGCAGGCAACTGTCTGCGTGAGACCCATCGCCCCCTAAAAGGCCTTAACCCATACGAGCATCTGAAGTGCTTCTATCGCATCTGTGTTACTCATTATAAACGGAATATACATGAGATGCGAGGTAAAATCACTCCCGATGTTCGTGCCGCCATGCTAAGCTTAGCATCCTCCGAGCCTCACCCGGATCTGGAAGGTACATTTACATTGATCAGGAAAGGTGGAAGAAAAGCGTCAGGTATGAATATACCTCTCTTCCTGTAAATCCGAGAACTTATCAATTTTCAGCTTGGTTAAAGGACAAGCTAGAAGGCACCAAATTCGCCTTACCAGCACTCTATCAACCTGCGAGCCTGATTCCACTGGATATTTGGAAAGGTATGGCTTTGTCCACGAATTCCGGGGAGCAGCAGCATCGCAACGTGTACCGAGATGGTGTAAATTTGACGATGCTGGCTGGAATAATCCGTGGGATGCAATACGACTGACGGGCCATGGTCAGCATCGACCTGTACAGGACGACTGGCATTCAGAATTGAGACCAGCCAGCCACCTACAATTTCCGCATTGCTCGTTCTGTGGCTCGTCACGGTGAGCTTTTTTTTCATCCTTCATCAACAATGAAAGCTTACCAATGGATTTTTTGAGCCTTGGTTCAGCGCCGCGTACTCGAAAAAGAAGAGGTCGAAAGGCAGGCCAAACCACTGGTCGTTCAGCGAATTGCTCCTTTGAATGTGGCAGCAATACTCCCACCTATCACCCACAATCTTGTCTCGCACAATCAGCACGAAAACGTAAATTCTGCAGGACGCCATTACAACGTCGGACATGGGCCCCAGCAAAGTTCGAGCACGATTTACCCATTTCCCGGCCCGTTCGATGCCCCCCAAGTGCCGCAGACGTATCCAGCTATCTCATATGCACCTTATTACCATAGTGATTGGCGCCACGAAATGGCTGATTCGAGCTCAGGACATGCATTTCCACAGGCGCCGTATGAGTATTATTACAATAACTTTCCGAACTGATGTAATGGGGTGGTAGTAGAATTTTTAAACAAGTTGATGCTAGAATTATAGATATCGGAGGAGACCATGAGCCCGCCTGACAATAAAAGACGATAATAATACGAGAGGCGAGAATTTTCATGCCGCGGCTGCGCCAGGTATGTATCCGAAATATCCAGAGCGGGTTGTGGAACCCATAATCCTCCGACGAGGAAGGTGCCTGGACCCGGGTATTGTCCAAATCTAGCTCATCGAGAGAGACGATTCAGCGCTCCATGGTGTCCACGGCGAATCATCCAAGGTATCGACGCCTTCTACTGACAAGGAGGAAACCTCCCGTGGTAGCGTGAGGCGTAGTGAGGGTGGCGAACATGATGTTGTGCATGTATCGTGGTAAATGAGCGATGCCAGGAAGGTGCGGCGCGGGTAGAGGAGCAGCGAGATGAGGAGCACATGGGTGGAAGAGGACCGCTGAGGGTCTTGTGTTTCTTGGCGAGGTCGACCTGCACAAAGTGCAAATTGAGTCCTGACGTGGATATTTGCGCTGGGCGTTGGCACCGATGTTGACATCAGCAGTGCGATCCTCGTCATGCTCTGAGACCTTCGTCGCGGGCATCGTTTCAGGGTCCTGCGTACCCGAGTCAATAGCGGCGTCCAGGTAAATAAAGTTTGCCATGGCCGAATCGAGCGCGAGCTCATGTATTCCTCGGCTTCCAAAGAGCTCTGGACAATGGGTACATGGGGCCAATTTCGCCCTACACGCCCGTATCATTCTTCTCCTTCTCAACGCACTCTGGCATTTTGGAGCGCATCACCTCAAGATAAGAGCAGCCTGCCGGCGTACGTGACCAGCAAAGAACTTCGTGAACGAAGCCCTTCAGTGAAACCAGCTGTTGGGGTTGCGATAGATTATGCTCGGCAGTGGTTGTTGGGAAGTAGGGTGTGGGGATGGCTAGATGGATGGAGTGGTGGATGATGGAAGGCTTGAGGATAGGGAGGCAGGTCGTGAGGACCCGGTAGCTTCTGGTACACGCGCGCGATGTTAAACAAAGTGCGGGGATATGGGGTAAGGCGTGGCCGTGCTGGAGGGAGGGCTTGAGGATAGGGAGGCAGGCTGGGAGGCTAAAGGAAAGTTAGATGGCGCCTCACATTGTAAACATTCAAAACTTACCAGGGATTCGCCGAGGGTGTCGCTTATATGGGTTATGCGGCTCGGCGTCACCTCTCTTCACAGTTCGCCTTGAAGTCGGCTGAGGATGTGGTCGAAGGTGAGCCCGCTCTTCCCTGGTGGGTGCATGCTCCTACCGATCCCGCCCATTCTACCCAAGCCATGCACGAGCTTCCTTCCGAGTCCTGCCTGCCTGCCTGGACAGATAGCCTGCATCTATCGGGGCGCGCTAGTAACTATCCCGCAGCGCCCCATGCCAGGGCGGAGACTACACCTGCAACGGCGCCTCTAAATCGGAAGCTTGGGCGAGGAGTGAAGACTTTTCCGCAGGATCGAGCTGTTCGTGCGCCTTGGCTGATGGTGCTGGGTGTTGACGGCTGCACTGGGGTCCATTCATGATGACTGCGATGGGAGGATCGGGCGGAAGGGAGATAGCGTCGAGATAAAGGCAGGTGTTCAGCAAACAGAGTGCCTTGTGTATTGTTTCCCACGCGCCACTTTCGCGATGTGAATGCATTCGCATCACGAAAGTGGCCCGCGCGTCTTGCGCGCGTCCAATAATTAAGTTTTCAGTAATAATGGACTGTCGGACCGGTCATAGCAGGTTCACGGGGTCCTGGAAGTGACGGCTATCCACAATAGGCCTAAATGTGTCCCGCTGGCAGCTAGTGTTGCCCCTGATCCCAAAACGGTTAGTCAGACTCACCAGATCTCATCGAGTTGTAACAGGGCACTCGACACTCGCAGGGAGGGCGTCGTGCTGGAGGTCCGGATCGGGTTACACGGGTGCTCATGTTAGAGCCTACTGGAGAGCGTGCGACGCGACAGGACGCATCTGTATAAATTTATTTTTCGATGAATATTACAGCTCGTAGGGTCATTGCCAAAATCGAGGTGGTCCCTATTTCTCTCCCGTTTTGAACTCGTGCGATGTGCTTTGACAGCGGTTTGTTCGTAGTTTGACAGCGGAATTTGACACCAATTGTGTTGCTACCACGTGCTTTGGGCCGATCCCACAGTGGTTGTATATCTGTATCGTACTCATGTCTCATCCTGGGCATCTGATAGCTGCTGTATTTATCTACTCATTGAACTTTTGATATAACTCATCTGAACGGCAAATGCCTTTAGCCCTTTGAAGATGCCGGCATTTGGGAGGGATTTTTCGCAGCAATTACCTGTGCCACATCTCCCTATGGCATGGATATATGGATTGGCATGTCGCAGAACCACCTTAAACAGCCTTTACATCCTAGTGATGACTCGAAAATCACTTTGAAGACTCTGAATCGCTTTCAAACCACTTTGCGATCCCCCAAACCACTTTCAAACCACTTACAAACCACTCACAAACAACGCTAAAATGCCCGAAATTCACTCAGCAGCAATCACAATCGGAAGACAATAATATTCAGCGATGAATAATGTCATACATCTGTGGTTCTGGCATGGTAGTGTTGGTGTCGTCTATCAACCAGTTGTAGGTTAGATCAGAGACAGGCCGGTGCAGCCAGGGTGCAGCACACTCGAGCACCGATGCGGAACAAAGCAAAACCCCAATGTCGATCGGATGTCCGAGCCTGCGAGTCTAGTCCCAAACGATCACTGACTAAGTGAAGGACGAGGCAGGTACCGTTTTGGTCTCATTTGCTGCACTTCCTCTTGTCTTGGCCGCAACTCATCGATCTCAGCTCTAGCACTTTCTCGGCCCACCTACTACGCCTAATTTAGAGGTCGAACCCTGACCTCGTGTGCATAGCACCCTGTAACACTGATGCGGAACAAAGCAAGGCTGCCCAAGCTTGAAGCAAGGCATCTTCAGGCGCCGGCGGAGCTTTACTATGTCCGTATAATCTAAACGGAGAGACGTGATCGAGGCAGACAATAATAAGGAGGCTGGGGGCGTGCACGCTTGTGGCGGTCACGACTCGACGCACAATCTCAGGGTCAAATCCGCGCGACACGCGCAACATCTACGCGACTTCCTCAAGGCGGTTTCTATCTTAACGCGTCTGATCCTTGCTGCTCCTCGACCATCCACAACATCCACTCTCATCCACACCATCATATCACTGCCAAAATGCCACACAACTCTCCAGATCCTAGATATCGTGATTACACACGGATGGACACATGGGACCATGTTGTCGGAGCATCCTCGACAATCGTCACTCTCGCCAAGGAGGTCTCGGGTTTAATCCCGAATGCGGGCCCTCTATCACAAGTCCTAGGTATCACAGGCCAGCTCTTCGCCATCGTCAATCAAGTGAAGGCGAACCAGGAAGACTGCGTGTTTCTAGTCGAGCGTATTCTGGGATTTCTGAAGGGCATAGCGGGGCAGTGCAAGCGATTCAATGCACCCATTCACGCCGGCTCTCCGACTGACGAACTGCTCAAAGACCTTGAATCGTAAGACGCTCCATTCTTGGCGTTTTCTCGGCTTACACAGCATTATGACTTTCACAGCAAGATCAAATCGATCAAGACGGACGTGGAGAACTGGCAGGCTTTGCCGTTCTGGCGCGCCCTCTCGCATCGAGATACCGTCAAAGGCGCAATATCGAAACATGAGAAAAACTTGGATGACTGCTTCCGCCTTTTTACAGTGAGCTTCGCGCGTGAACCTCTTATGCCTCTGAGCATCTCCCGCTCATCACTGCGTACAGGTGGGAATGCTTTTGCAACCGGAAACTCCAGCCGCCAACCCGGGTCCGAGCATCCCACTGGATGGTAAGATATCTACCATTCGCTCTGGTGTACTGTTCTCATTCTCGAATAGGGCTCGCTAAAGATCACGTTTTCTATGGACTCGTCGTCCTGGAAGCCACCCACAAGCGCGGGGGTACCAGGGTCAAATGCCTCCAAGGCACTCGACAGGAGCCGATTGACGCGTTTTTTGAATGGATGCGAGTCGGCGTTACCCTTGTATGCTGGTTCAGCGGGCCGGCGGGCTACGGCAAGTCCGCAATATCTCAATCGATCGCCGAGCTCTGCGAGGGAAAGAAAATTCTCGCAGGCAGCTTCTTTTTCCTACGTGGCGCGGGATCCCGCAGCGACATCAAATATCTCATCACAACACTTGCATTTCATCTCGCGCGTTCGTTTCCCGCCACCAAATCAATCATCGAGAGCGCACTTCGCGAAGACATTAGGATCGATTCGCAATCCATGCAGGACCAACTCGACAAACTTATTATCCAGCCCTTGACGGCGCTGGTCGGGCGCGATCAAACCCCATTGGTGATTATCATCGATGCTCTGGACGAATGTAACGACCACAAGGCCATGCAAGACTTTATCGGGATCTTAGCAAGTGCTTGCTCCAACCGCCAGCTCCCCATTCGATTTCTGGTCACCAGCCGCGCTGAGGACCATATTAGCCAGGCCTTCTCGAGCGTGGGCACCACTGCCACGACTTCGATTAAATTAGATAGCTTTAACGCTAGCAAGGACATCAAGACTTACCTACGACATCGCTTCACCACCAACCTCCAGAAAAATCCCCGTCTCTTGAAAGGCCTTCCTCGGCCATGGCCATCCGCCGGAGATCTGGACGCCCTCGAAATAAAATCGGACCGGTTGTTCCTCTTTGCGTCTACCCTTGCAGATTTTGTCACCGACGGGAAGGCACCCCCAGACGATAAACTCAAGGTTGTCCTGAACCTGCATGCGGGTGTCGACCCTTTGTACGCACAGGTCCTCGGGGATGTACTACCAGACATCGTCGGTTTTAGAGCGGTCCTGCAGGCGCTCATGCTTGTCCGCGAGCAGCCTTCGATCAGGCTCCTCGCAGACCTCCTCCAGATCAGCACTTACAATGTGCTACATGCGCTTATGCCCATTCAATCCATCATTTGCATCCCCGACGACGACGACACTCCTATCCAGCTCAACCATACCTCATTGCGCGACTTTCTCGTGGACGATAACCGCTCCGGGGATCTATACATCGACCCTCCTGCGGCTCATCTCATCCTCGCCGTCGACTGCGTCAAGCTTATGAAGATGACACTGCGACAGGATGAGTTATTTACCGACGCAGCGTCAGAATATGCTGCTCGGTATGGGCTTGTCCATTTAGGCAACTCCGGTGTTTCTAGCCAGGATTCATCAGGAATGCTGAGTGTGCTGACCAATTTCTCAGCATCTGAGGTATTTCCTCTAATGTTCAACGTGGTTATGCAGAGAAAAGGCTATGACGAAAGCATCGGCGCCCTGGCTAAATACCTTGTGCAATACGGAGTATGTCCGTTCACCCTGCATTTTCTTGTTATGTTGATTGCTCCACAGAAAAGCAAAGGTAATAAGGCCTTTGTGCGTGTTATCCAGCATATCAAAATTGCATTGGAGGTGTGTTTCCTCATTGCACCAATTCTGTGCTGTTGACCGACCCTTTACACCCAGAGGGTATGTTACATATTCTTTGCATTAAAGAGACTGATTGGATCACTTCATTGCCGCGGACAGGATGTAAGTGGTCTTCGCATACTGACAGTAAGAGATGACACGATGCACATACAATAACAGAAGGTGAGACTATCTACGGGTTGTCAACTATTCAACTAAACTCGGGGCGTTTTCCCAGGCGGTATGTGCTCATATGCAGGCAAGGTCAAGATCTAATCACAGCACATTGTTACTAAGGACCTGGAAGGCTTTGTGGAGGTATGCAGAATTTACATCAAAATCAATGGTGACTTATGACCATGATGTTTGCAGCCAGTGCGTCATTTCGGTGCCTTGATGTGAAGGGTGATTGCTAACGACCTCGGTGCGGCGATGTTGGCAGATCGTGCGCCATTTCGCTGCCTCGATGTGAAGGCTGAGCGCTAACGACCTCGGTGCGGCGATGTTTCCAGAGGGTGCGTCATTTTGCTACCTCGGTGTGAAGGCCGAGTGCTGACGACCTCGGTGCCGTGATGTTTGCAGATCGTGCGTCATTTTGCTGCCTCGATGTGAAGGCTGAGCGCTAACGACCTCGGTGCGGCGATGTTTCCAGAGGGTGCGTCATTTTGCTACCTCGGTGTGAAGGCCGAGTGCTGACGACCTCGGTGTCGTGATATTTGCAGGCAGTGCGTCATTTATTGCCTCGATGGGAAAGCTGAGTGCTGACGACCTCGGTGCCGTGGTGTTTGCAGCAAGTGCGTCGTTTTGCTGCCTCGATGTGAAGGCTGAGTGCTGACGACCTAGGTGCCGTGATGTTTGCAGCGAGTGCGTCAGTTTGCTGCCTCGATGGGAAGGCTGAGTGCTGACGATCTCGGTGCCGTGATGTTTGCAGCGAGTGCGTCATTTACTGCCTCGATGTGAAGGCTGAGTGCTCACGACTTCGGTGCCTCGATGTTTGCAGGCAGTGGGTCACTTTGCTGCCTCGATGTGAAGGCTGAGTGCTGACGACCTCGGCGCCGTGATGTTTGCAGGCAGTGCGTTATTTACCGCCTCGATGGGAAGGCTGAGTGCTCACGACCTCGGCGCCGTGATGTTTGCAGTATGTGGGTCATTTCGGTGCCTTGATGTGAAGGGTGATTGCTAACGACCTCGGTGCCGTGGTGTTCGCAGGTAGTGCGTCATTTTGCCGCCTCGATGTGAAGGCTGAGTGCTGACGACCTCGGCGCCGTGATGTTTGCAGGCAGTGCGTTATTTACCGCCTCGATGTGAAGGCTGAGTGCTGATGACCTCGGTGCCACGATGTTTGCAGAAAGTGCATCATTTTGCTGCCTCAATGTGAATGCTGAGTGCTGACGATCTCGGTGCCGTGATGTTTGCAGGATGTGCGTCAGTTTTCTGCCTCCATGTGAAGGCCGAGTGCTGACGACAGCGCCGGCGCGATGTTTGCAGTTCGTGCGTCATTTTGCTGCTTCGATGTGAAGGCTGAGTCCTGACGACCTCGGTGTCGCGATGTTTGCAGGCAGTGCGTCGTTTTGCTGCCTCGATGCGAAGGCTGAGTGCTAACGACCTCGGTGCGGCGATGTTTCCAGAGGGTGCGTCATTTTGCTGCCTCGGGGTGAAGGTGGAGTGCTAACGATCTCGGTGCCGTGATGTTTGCAGGATGTGGGTCATTTTGCTGCCTCGATGTGAAGGCCGAGTGCTGACGACAGCGCTGGCGCGATGTTTGCAGCCAGTGCGTCAGTTTGCTGCCGCGATGTCAAAACTGAGCGCTGACCTCGGTGCCGTGATGTTTGCAGGAAGTGCGTCATTTTGCTACCTCGGTGTGAAGGCCGAGTGCTGACGACCTCGGTGCCGTGATATTTGCAGATCGTGCGTCATTTTGCTGCCTCGATGTGAAGGCCGAGTGCTGACGACAGCGCTGCCGTGATCCACTGCTTGATTTGAATTTCCGGCACTGCCACCTGATAGATTGTTTGCACCTTTCCCAATGATTAGTCGCTCGCTTAACACTGAATCATCACCTGACTCTCTAGATTGTACGTTCGCTGCCACTTCCACCAAGGTCTAACAGCCAATTTCAAATCATCTCTTTCCAGGAAGTAAGTAGACCCACGTTTCTATGAAACTGATCTCTGCACGCTCTAACCTTCCTTAGTGGGTACGTGCTCGAGCTTCCAGAAAATGTGCAGATCTTCACCATTCCACGCGCCCTCTGTCTATCTCCAGCGAGTTAGTGAATGCCGTCCTTTCTTTGCTGTCCTTGTCCTGATTACTATGGTGCACAGGTCGCCCGCCGGAATGAAACGCGTGTGCAGAGAATGAAAAGATTGGGGATTGCCGGTCTCTTGAAGTAATATTTCACCGCGGTAAGTGCTTCCATGTAACAGATGGTCATTTCAGCTGAATAAATAGAGCATTCAAGATCAGGTTATGGTTACGATGAGGCGAATGCATGGGAAAGGTGGAGGGAGGTTGCATGACGGGCTGGGAGATGTGGAATGTCTGGTTTGCACGCTTGATCCCCAACTCAGATTCAGCGATCGCGATGCTCAGGAGCAATCATATGGTTTTGGTTTTGGCAAGATTATGTCTGCGGCATTGGTTGTCACCCTCAGTAAAAAGGAATAGTCGTGAAAAATCAGGTCATATTAAGTATAATGGTATTGACCCCAATTGACCACCCACATGCGCTACCGGGGTCCCCGTCGCAGTGGCATACATACATGCTACGGATATGCACGAAGTGGGTGGGCCTTCCTCTGGATGGGGCCCTCGTAAGTCACAGCTTGGTCCCGGCATGCTTCGTCACCGTCGCGCGCCGCCTGCTGTGCTGCATGCCCCTCGCCTTTCTCGCCGGCAAGCTCATCGTCCTTCTCTCCAACATGCCCCCAGTCCTCCTCATCAACACACTCCAGTTCATCATGCATCTGCGGAAGCGACCCCATCTTCCGCGAGCTGCCCGTCATCCCCATCTTCCGATCCAGCTGCGCTGCACGTGTTTGCGCTTTAGCAGCGATGTGATGAGGCTGACACAGTGAGCGGGACGGCGATGCAGCACAGGGTCCTAGTGGTAAGTGGGGACGGCGACGCGCGTACGTGAGCACTGCGTGAGCATATGATTAAGGGTGATTGAGTGGTGGAGGAGGTCTCAAATTGGACGCCATGATCGCCTGTAGATAGGAGTGCGTAGGGTCCCCGGCGATGCCAGGAGACTGTGCAACTGCACGCGTCACCGATGATAATGCACAGGATCACGGGAACAGCTTTCTTCTCTAGAAGGGCTGCGGTTAAGCTGCCGTCCCTTGGTTTGGCCGCGTCTGGGGCATGAGACATGGAGCGCTCGCGACGCGTCCTTTGAGGCAGTAGGCAAGGGTGGTGGCACCCGCGCATGGGCGCCGCGCGTGTTCGTGGTTGGTTGGGGGAACGCGCTGCATGCGCGTGCGCGACGGTTCCGAACGCGAGGGATGTGCGGGGGCCGAGGTGCCCGTGTGGCTGGAGCGTGCGCTTGGTTGCTGGAGCATGCACATAGGTGATGGGTGGCGCGTGCTGGGGGCCTGCATGCTTGCTGGTTGGGGGTGCGTGGGAGAGCATGCGTGCACAGTTGGGGCATATGCGGCTCCTGGGTGCAATCATGGGCCCTGGGGGTGTGGGTACGTGTACGGGTGCGGGTGGTTGAGTGCGCGCGTGGAAACTGGCGGGGACAGGGGTGCTGCGTATGCGCATGGGCGCTGGGTGCGAGTGTGGGCGCCGGGTGCGAGCGTAGGTCCTGGGAATAGCGTAATTAGCTACTGCAGATATGCTGCGCGCACGTCGGCAAGGGCGAGCAATGGCACATAAGCGATTCCCGGCGGGGATTCAAGTCGCGCACCCTGAGTCGCAGCCCTGCGCGACGTGCATAGTTAATAAAAGACATACCTTTGTATTCCGTTTTCGTGTGATGCGTTCTGGTTACAAGCCTAGTTACAGCCAGTTCATGAACATCTACAGACAGAGGGTTGTTAGGAAACAGACACGGCAGAGGAGGTTGTTTGGGGCGAAAATAGGATACCTGGATGCGGCACATTTCGACTTTTGTAGTCGAGGTGGATGTCTCGAGTCACTTCGACTGGGGGAATCCTGATCCATAAGGTCTCAACCGACAGAGCGCACGGATCGGCGGCGGGCGCGCTGGTCCAATCAGCCGAAGCCCTATGCACACACCCGCGCATGTGTATGCACGAGTAGGGACATATATAAATATGCACAGATCATAGCCCCTATAGCTAAAAACCAGCTGCAGGATCCCCGTCACCTGGAAATTGAACGGCTGCACGGGGCCCCCGCAGTTGATCGCCAGCCCGAAGGGAAGGATGGCCGTGGTATGGTCCGGGAGCTGGTGCGAGACGACGTCCATGGTCGCCCGGATCATGAATGTGTTCCAATATTAATGTTGCTGGAGTACGGGACAATGTTATTGAGGGGAGCTGTCGCGACGATTGGAAGATCAGTAATTGGTTGCCTACACACGGCGGTTGTCTCCGTACGCGTGAGCTTTCAGGGTCCTGGGGGCGCGGCTTTCCCAAAGCAGATGGAGTCCAGAGCGATCGACGGCCGCGGTGCCTTGGTCAGAAATCGTTAGTACTAGGCCGCATCGAGTGCTAACAGGGTACTCTACACTCTGGCGGCTTCGAGCAGATTGAACTGGAATCCGAGCGCCACAGCTCGATGACGCGTACGGTTCGAGATCGTAGCTGACGCGTCGGGACGCGCGTGACCGTCGACGCGCGTACCGTACGCGTATGCGTTTTGATGTGACTCGAATGATTAGCATATGTTACTTGAATATACTCTAATTGATCGTCCAGGCGAAATTTCAGGTGGTGCGATCTCGACCGTAGATGCTAGACGTGTTCATCTTGATCAGCGTACGTGCGCTCAGGTATGATTATATGATTGATGGGTGAACAGGGTGTGCAAAATTATATCGGATTTGAAACTATCATAATCCGTGTGCTCTATTTGAATAATGTGCCTTGTAATATCAATCGAAGAATCCCTTAGATGTCCAGTAATCCACCCAGCGCTGGGCATCCTCTACACCGATAGGCTGCACCTCGGCCATCGTCTTGCTAGCAGCTTGAGACTTGGAGGTAGAGAGGGACGCCATCCACCCTTCGCAGTCTGTTCGTCCAGATTTGCGCATGACTTCATCGGCTGCTGACATCCCCCGGAAAAATTCAAGAAGTTTGATGGCGGGCTGGAGAAGAATTAATGTGAGCAAGGTCATTATGCATGAGGCTATCTCAATCCATTAGGAACTCACGATCTTTGCCATCTCGTCTGAATCTGCCCCTTTGGATCGCTGCTCCAAGCGAGCGAACCATTCCTTGAAAGGAACTAGCGGAAGACAACGGTCGGTGACCCCAGCGCGATGCAGAGCATTGGCAACGGAAGTAATGATAGTCGACCACTGGGAAGGTCTTGGGTGGACAATGTTCAGCGCGATACTCGGTGACTGCTCAGACAGTGCCACATCCAGAACAGCCTGCGAGACTACGTCCATAGGCAACCATGAAGCCACCTATTAGAGGAGCATGTCAGTGGCAGATCAAAACTGATCATACTATGGAGGACTTACCCCTTGTGCATCGGGAAGCGCACCCAGAGCTAGACTCGACTTCACAAATGACGGTACCCAGTCGGACGTGGCCCACGCGCCACCGGGTTTACCCCCGCTGATTTGTCCAATTCTGAATGACGTTGCGTGTAGGCCACTCTTGGCGAGAAGCTGGAAGACAGCAGTCAGCTTTGTTCGAAAGCAGATTTTCATGTGTACGCACTCGTTCGCAAACATATTTCGCTTCGCCGTAGCCTCCACCAACCGCTGTCGATGCATCGTACTGGACTTCCTCAGGGAATGCGCCTTTCACTCGGTCCCACCCCTGCGAAGATGCAATGGTCGATGTGAATAGGAATCGCAAAGCAGATGCATGTTGAGAATGCAAGGCCAAATCGATCAGGTTGCGTGTGCCGCGAACATTGGGCTCAAATGAGACGAGGGAGAGGTTGAAGTCCAATCGCCATGCATTGTGGATGATGATGTTGACAGACGAGCGCAGCTTGATTCGGCCGTCAGCCCATTGCTATCTTGCGCAACAACAAGAACAGAAACACACCTCTTCGTAAACTTCACCTGAAAGCCCCAGCTTGGGCAAAGCGCTGTCTCCTTCCAGGTACACGAGCCTATCCGACTCCAGCAATCCCAGCTCAAAGCCCTTGTCGGCGAAGGCGTCCCTCTGCCGATCCTGGCTGGTCATCGAGCCTCTCGCTGGCCGATTGTACGCGTAAACCCTCTCGACGGACGGATCCTTCAGCAATGTTTCCAACATGTACGACCCCAACCCCCCCGTGGATCCGGTGAGGAGCACCACAGGAGCAGTGACAGCGGCGGCTGCTTCGGAGATCGGCTTCGAGGCGTCGGTGAGCCCAGCAGAGTACTTCTCAATCATCTTTTCGATAGCCAATGTCGCTGAGGCAGGGCCTGCGTCTTCGCCAGATACCAACTGAGCAACGTGGGCGGAAAGCTGCCTGATGGTAGGATGCGAGAAGACGACATTCTGGGTGACCTTTTGAACAGCCTTGGAAGCCTGAGGATCCGAAGATGAACGAAGGGTGCCCATGATGCGATTCCTCAGGAACGTAGCGCTCAAGCTGGCGAAGTACATCAGTGCTGAAGTGGTGATATTTAATTTGGAAGGGAACTTACCTGTCGAAGCCCTGCGAGAATAGATCGGTGTCGACGTCAAGAGGCTGCGTAGAGTGAATGTCCGCCGCTTGTACCCCAAGCCAAGCCTCGACATCATTTTCTCCCCAGGTCGCCGGAGGCTGAACGTCTGCGGCGCTCTGTGCACTGGCTTCGACCGTTTCGTATCTAGAAATAACCAATTAGTGACTGTGAGAGAAAGAAAGCACGTGTGTATGTTCTTACAGAGCGTCAATCTCCGCGGCGTAAAGCTTCACGGCAGCTTTCTTTGCGACAGTGTTTTTGCCCACGCGGGGCAAGGGCTTGCTGCTGTCCGTGACAATGATCATCTCCTTGAAAATCCGACTGAAAGCCGGGGCTTCTTTGTTCGCCTCCTCTACTGTGGGCCTGTCATTTCAGTTAGCTTGATGCGTGAAGGCTCACTGGAATAACCCAATACGTACCAGATGATATTTCTGAACTCCACTACATCAGCAGCAGCAGCAGCCCCTGGGGTGCGCTCGATGAGCACCCCGACCTGATTCCGCTCGCGCCCGAAGATAACCACGCCATTGACCACCGGCGACGACATGATTATGGTCTCCAAGGGCCCCGGAACCATGTTCTCCCCCGATGCTAGGATTATCACGTCGTCAAGCCGACCAACACTGATAAGTACCGACACCAAGTCAGCAAAAGGCGCGCTATGCGGGGAAAGGAAAGAACAGGGTATACGTACATGCGCCAGAAGTTGGCCTTGGTAGGATGAGGCTCCCATAGGTCGTTAGTCGCATAGGCCCTAGCATCAGGCAGGTTCAGTACGCTGAGCTTGTGCACCTCCGTTTCCTGTTCTAACGTCAGCGCCGCTAACAAGCCCGCCATGATTTGAATTTACGCACCATGAACTGGCTCTCAAAGGTCCCATCGGCCTGGGGCACCCATCGCACATGCGCCTTCTCATCAAAGCGCATGTAACTCCAGTCATCCGGCCCCCGCTCCTCGGCGCCCCCAAACAGCGTAGTGGGGCAACCGATCTCGGTCGCGCCATACAAGCACGCGATAGGTACGCCATCTGCGGACAGTGCATCGCCGACCTTGCGAGCAAGCGGGCCGCCTCCGAATCCCTGCACAGCAAAAGTCAGCTTCCAACATCCGAAAGCAGAGTAGAGAAGATGCACGCACGATGAAGTCGAGCGACTTCATCCACTCCATGGCCTTCGCGTCCAAGCTCCACGTCTCGAGGAAGCTGGGCACAGCTATGACCGCAGGGACGCCTGTCCGCTTGCAGTGCTCCATGGCGGAGTCGGTCGTGGGGGCCGCGGGCGGGGTGTTATGATCCGTAAGTGAGGTAGGCGGGTAGAGCGCGATAGTGTTCACTGCAAAAAGGGGTACAAACAGCTGCAAGACGGTGCCGAGGGTATGAAACGGGGGAAGGTGCATCCCGCCGAGCCTGGAGACATGATGCATGTCGGCCACGAAACCTGATGATTGACTCGGGTTAGCTATGGTATTGGGACAGTGCACAAAGAGGAGCGGACCTATTGAGCACCATCCGAGAATTGTCCCGCTAGTTTGGGGAATCGGCTTGGGGAAGCCCGTGCTTCCTGACGAGTGCAGGTAGAAGAGCGGCTGATCAAGATCAAGAGGCGCTTGAGGTGCAGGATACGGTGCGAATGGATGAGAAGGCATCTCCTGCCCGAGGTGAGGGTAACATTGTGAGATTGTAGGTGCATCTTCGAATGTTAGAGCAGAGTCTGCGGGTGTGAGGGCTTTGATCTGGGAAATGAGAGGGCCAAGAGTGGCGGAGGTCGTGAGGATGCGGCGACATCCGCTCTTCTGGAGCATCGATACCACGGCCTCTGCAGAGTTGCGCGGGGCAATGGGGAATGGCTGCAACATACATGAGAAAGCGTCTTCGGATAACGATCAAGTAGAACACTTACCACTAAACCCGCGCGCATCATACCCGCCGCGAGAGTCTGGTACAGTAAGACATCGACATTGGCGATGACTGCGACGACCTCGTTTTCTGGGCCTGATCGCTTGGGACGAAGAAGATGGCTGGCGCGGTGAGCTGCGCGTCCGAACTCAAGGAACGAAATTTCAACCAGAGATCCTGGGGCTTCGGAGTATACATAGGCCTTGTGAGTAGGATTGTGTTCGAGGTGGAAATCGACTAGAGCGGCGGGTCGAACGGTCCCATCCATAGGCGGATATACGGTAGACAATTGGGTAGACATTAGAGTATGATTGCGCTGATTCGTTGCACTGATTTAGATGGGTTGTAGCGAGTAATTTGGTGACGATCCTAGACGCATCTCCACAGTATATATACCCCCAGGACCGACTGAAAGTCATGCCGGTGTACTTCTGTGGTGACAGCAATGACAGCCGTGCAATACTCAGCCAAATTGACCATTGCCAAGTTAGATTCGGTTAGGTTGTACTGACAAGGCCGTACAGCAGCGGACAGTGTGCGTTTGGTTCGGACAAGTAATTTCGTGCGGGGTCAATCATTGAGAAGCCAGCGACGGCCCGGGCAATCCAGGACTGCATCAGAGACCGAGCGCCAACCATTTGCCTCCTTGCTCCCACCCACGTACATCGAGTAATGGAGACCGCTTCTATCGGCTGACACACGCTTCGAGAAACAAAAGTCTTAAGTTGACCCATCCTCGGCTCAATCTACGTACCAGGGATAAAGGTGGTCCAATGGTTTAAACCGACGTTTCAAATAAACCCTACGTCAGCTCGATGCATTTATGTGACAAAGTCAGCCTGAAGCATCATGCATCATCAGCGAATGCAAGCCGAGGAGGAAGTGTGATGCAAAGAAGAAGAGGCATGGGACGACACGGGGCGAACTTTTTGTCAATTTGACAAAGGAGACTTGGAGGAGACTCAGCCCTTGCCGTACTTACTTTCGGTCGCCCTGTTGTCCTCGAAGTTCCAGATCCTTATACAATTCGTATTCGATGCAATCCAATGCTCATCACCAGCTCATCGCCCTGAATCATCTCACAGTTACGATCATCCCGTCGGCCTGACCTGACCTGACCAGGCACTATGCTTACGGCTGCGTATGTGTACCCTCAAAGTTAATCGATGTCGCTAATTAGCTTTTCCTGCAATCAAGTTTGAGCTCCAGCGATGCTACTCGCGTTTTCTGCTGCCTTTGGCCACTTCATGCCTGTCGACCGTATACGCCTCGCACGTCTCCCGAGGTGTGTAACGCGTTGCCTGATTTAACAAGTACATTGCGGTTACTGACGCACCCGCAATGCCAGACATATCGTCCAGCCTGCTGGCCGACATGTACCTGTTCTTGCAGTACTCTGCGGCGGCATACTGTCATGTTGTCACCACAGGCACTGTCGGAACCGTGATAGCATGCAGCACGAGCAACTGTCCTCTCGTGGAAGCAGGCAGCGCGACGCTCTTGGGCAGCTTCAACAAGTACGTTCATGGCATCTCAGCCTTTATTTCAGCGAAACAACTGGCTCATTGCGCTCGAAAAATCAGCGTGGGCCTGTACTCCTCCTCCGGCTACCTTGCCGTTGACACAGCGAATAAGCGCCTCATTCTGGCCTTCCGCGGTGCCGAGCTCACCGGCCTCCTCGTCCTCGCTAGCCTGTATCTTACTCCGTGCCCTACTATATGTGCGGCATGTAACTGCTTTGATGGTATCTACGATTCGTGGGTGACGGAGGCGCGGCCGATCGTCACACCGTTGTCGGCAAAGTATCTGCCGATGTATCCTGGCTATAAGCTGGTGATCACCGGCCACAGCTTGGGCGCGTCTCAGGCTATATACGCGGCCGCTGAAATCCGGAATAACGGGACGAATGCGACGGTTGTGAGTATCCTGCATATTTCATTTTCTTAGGCCGTCGGTCATTCTTCCGACTGCCTTTGTTGACACGCTCCCTTTGCAGTACAACTTCGGTCAACCCCGTCTCGGCTACCTCGCGTTTTCCGAATATGTCACTTCCCAAGCAAACAACTCCACTAACCAGAACTACCGTGTCACGCACACCGACGACCCGGACCCACGCATCGGTGATACATCGCAGGGCTTTATGCACATCTCGCCGGAGTACTAGATCTCCTATGACGCAGATACAACCACGTATGATGTTAGCGCTGCGCAGATTAAGGTGATAGTGGGGTACAATAATTTGACAGGGTGCAGTGGGCAGAGTGGGCAGGATTTATCTGCGCATGGAGAGTACTTCCAGTCAATATCGCGGCGTGCGTGGTGCCCCCAGGCCTGTAAGTATGAACTGATTTACAACAGATAAAATAGGTATCAGCGCTTTGGCCTTGATAGAAAAGGGTAAAACGCGTGGAGATCATAATCTCAACAATAATATAACATCAATAAGTAATCGATTATCGATTACCGGTCATCTTGCGGCGGACGGACGTGCAGAATAACCCGGGGTAGCTTCTTGGGCGCAGGCGGCGCGTCTGCTGGTATCTCCGCCTGTGGTGCCTGCTCTGTTGCACCAGCATCTAAAGGGCGTGCAGTGAGCGCCGGACTGCCACCCCCTGCGTCCGCCTTTTTCCTGCCGCGGAGCGTCATGGACGTCGGCGCCACGAACGCGGGCGGCTTCTGCCCAGCGCCCGGGTCAAGCGCAGCAAAAATAGCGACCGCACGCTCGAGCCACGGCTCGACCGAGCCCGCTGCAGGTATAGACGGCCGGCCCCCACGCCGCTTCTTGGTAGCTTTTTCGAGCTGTGGGATATGGTGTTAATCGGTCGGTGGGGGTAGTATCTCAATGCGACATCGAATCTTCACGTACCTTCTCGAGGTTCTCGAGGCTCCACCACTCCTTGTCGACGTTGCTGTTACCCTGCTGAGCGAGGCCGCACAGGTGGGCCATCGCCCCGCTGGTCAGTGCTCTATCGCTGTACCCGCCTTCCAGGACGCTGACGAGTCGGCCGTGGGCGTGGCGCTCGGCAAATGCACATGCGTCTTGGGTGAATCGGTGGTAAAAGCTCGTTGGAACTTTGCGGCCATGGCGGGACATCGAAGGGTACTCGTGCTCGCATGCGTCGAAGCCGCAGCTATCATGCACATCAGCCGCATGCCTTTATATAATTATTGGTACGACGACTGACCTGATGAATACCATGACATCGTCATTGTTCCCTTTGGTATTCGCGAGAAAGTCTTCAGCTTTTTTGAGCAGCTGGATATATCGCTCTTTATAAAGAACGTCGAAGAAATGCTCGTCAGATGTATAAGGCTGGAGGTGAATATTCTCGATGTGCTGTCCGTGAGGTCCGTGAAGGGAGACTGACGCCGCTTGGACGAGATCTGCTTTGCCGTCCTATCGTTGCTATGTCAGATTCATAAACCGGGAGAAGGAATCTCATATTCTATGGGTCTCACTTCACACGGATAGGACAAAACGTCGTGTATCGAGCCGTAGAACACCTGTAATCCCGGTTTGTGAGGTGCTGCCCCACCTTCTTGCAGTGCTTCGGACTCCAGAGTTTTCCGGTAAGTTTCCTCGTTGATCTGCCATGCAATTGATTGGGTGCCGTTGCCTAAACTCGTTCAGCACGCAACCACACATAAATAGGAAGCTCTTTACCATGGTGCAGATCTATGTCAAGAATTACTACGCGATTGATGCCATGCTGGAGATGTGCTGGAAGAGTAGCTTGATTTTAGATGATAGATCTCAGCGCACTGATTATTTACGCACCGTGGGCAGCTCCGATGGTTACATTGTTTACGAAACAGAAACCCGCAGGTGTGTCCTCACCGCAGTGATGCCCCGGCGGTCGGATAGATACAAAAGCACGCTTGCAAGAAGTAGAACCAACGACATCATCTATTGCCTCGCAGACCGTTCCAATTGCGCCTTGTATAGCATTGATGGAGGTGGGGCAAACTGTAAAGAGCACTGATCAGCTAGTGAGACAAATATCATGCACCGACTCACGATATAAGTCTCCCTGCGACAGGCCCTCGGGTATCTCGGATTCGCTCTTCGCAATTTTATCGTGACTGTCTCTCGCCCAAGCTTTGATATTTTCCAGATAAACATCCCCATCAACGTCTCCGTGGACGAACTTAACAGCGGGGTGTCGTAGAATGTCGACCGAAGTGGAGCTCTTCACAACTGAGACAGCAAGATTGGGTGGGGAGAGCGGATCCACGTCTGAGCTAGCGAGATTGAGCTTGTTGAGAGCGGCAACGAGTCCACCGGTGTCATCCGGCTCTGCTTTGGTAACTGTTGACTCCAGGCGAGCCATCGCGGCTGCGAGCCCTACATTCACGGCGCGTAGGCGTTCCGGTTTCTCGACAATGGCTGACGTATCGCGAGAGCGAATGAATCTGTGCTGTATGCAGGCGTCTTGGATGTAG
Organism: Athelia psychrophila; assembly: GCA_001630335.1. Taxonomy (NCBI): domain Eukaryota; kingdom Fungi; phylum Basidiomycota; class Agaricomycetes; order Atheliales; family Atheliaceae; genus Athelia; species Athelia psychrophila. Next base: position 2,864 of record KV417546.1, on the reverse strand, counting down.
ACCGTCGTTGGCTTTGTCGGTTTGGCAAGCGCAAGATTCAATTTGTCAACACTTCCGGCGATGGATACAACTGGCCGAAACCCAGGGGTGTCTCCTGGCAGATCAGCTGGTGCCATAACCTGTCAGAAATGGCTCCTGATTTCACTTGTAAAGAAATAATCAGCGAGATGATACTTAACCCGGAAAGTTGATAATGAATGTCGTCAGTTCCCAAGTTGGTCCTAAGTTGGTCAGAATATTGGGCGCCAATCTGCGCCAATGTCGCGGTTCACTGATTGAGGCATCCTCAACAGGGGCTGCTTTCGGGGCTTTCTCTTGACCTACTTGTCACAATACTTTTCACAATAGTGTTTTTGCGGGGACGTATATCGATCTTCTATTGAATACCATGCAAAAAGCACTCTAATTGAGCACAATGTTTCAACATTGCTGTCATTTAATCTGACTTGCATTACATCCATTACATCCATTACAACGTGATAATTTTAATCCCATCCCTTCCATGAGCCTGTGCTCTCTTATACAAGTGCATTACAAAGCGTTGTCAGATACGTGTGTTGTCGGGCAACATCCTGGTATCGATTAGGTATATAGTAGGTATATGTGACATTGAAAATGCACATCCTCAGCTTCAAAGTGACTACCATGCCTCACAAAGAAGTCCATGTTACGCCGAGTATGCAACTGCCACAACCCAGAGTCAGCAGCGGCCTGGAAATACAGAATGAGTCAGAAAAGGGACACACCCAATGTCAACGCGCTCGTTATGGTGGTTTGTTGGTGGCTCCGGCCTCTATCTCACACTCCACATGGATATCGTCTGATCTCAGATGGTCATGTTCGTTGCGAGAATTGGGAGCAAACACGGCGCTGGACACTCCTACCAATGTCGGAAGTGTATCGTTATGTGACATCGCGCCGATTCTGACTGCTCTAAATAGTCGACAAGCCAAGATGGTAGGGATGACGTATCCGAAAGGGACGAATTGGCCATTGATGTATGGTGAGACTCCCATCGAGAAAACGGCAAGGGTGACGATTATCCCCACAGTGGCACTGTATAATTTTCTGTCAGCTTGTGGAGGTGTAGTTGTCTTTGGTATCATACAAGTAATACAGCTGACCGTGCCTCAGCAGGCTCTTTGATAAACGGTAGAGACCGGCACCCGTGGTGAACGAGGCAAGGCGAGCCTTCCAGTGCCCTCCGGTATGTGACAGAGAAGATAGCCGCCAGGAGATGGCCACATAGACAAACGTGTCATACACGGCAATGACTATGCACGAGGAACCACCGCCAACCTTCACGAAACCGCACATGTCGGTCCCGACAATGCGGCCCATATCCAACGATGTGTAAACAGCGTCGGCAAGAAAGCATGCCCAAATCGTGAGCCAAAATATACCGAAGAATATCACGATCCGTTTTTCGTGCAAATAGATTGCACTAACGCGGGAGTAAAACAACAACGCCGTTGCAGGTTGAGTGACGGCAAACAAGACCGACATCGTATGTGCGAGGCCAGCGCAAGAATTTAGAGTGACCACTAGATGGAATGTAAATATTTGCGTGCAAGTTGCCACTGGTGAAGGGTGACGTACGGTCCATGAGGAGGCATGTGAGTAGCATGGCGAAAGTGCTGAAACTGAAGGCGGAGAATTAGCATTGTTTTATGGTCAAGCATATAGGACAAAGAAGTTGAAAGTCCACTCACCGACAGACAAAATAAACGATATTTACGCCGCGGCCCAAACGCCCGGACCGTCCTCCCGTAAAGACCCTTTGAGCTATCTCAACCTCATCCGGTATGGATATGAGCCAGTCCCAGATACACAGCTAATCATGCACTTTATGAGCAGCTCGCGCAAATAATAATAAGAGCCTTGTTGGTGGACGTACGCAAAGACAGGCGACATTGATATACCGGCCTACCTGATCCACTTTCAATAAGGTCGACCGATCAGGGCTACCGAGTAGGATGGTATTTTTGGGCATGTTGAGGAGTGCACCAAAATATTGATGGGCCGACTAGCCAAACTGGCAGCGACGGACGAGGATTCGCCAATGTGGTGAGAGAATGGGGGGAAGAGAATGTTGGCTGTGACTTTGGCCTTTCAAGACGTGAAGTGCTGCCGTTACGGATATACCACGCACGATCGGCCACAGAGCTAACTTGAAGTTTCGATCAGCATCATGATCATATTCGTACATTTCATGTATTTCTGCACAATGTACCTACTACCCGGGCCCCGACTGCCTCGCTTCCACTACTACTAGGCTTAACTCCTTGCACTACTACCTTGACGTTAACATCGTCACTCCGATTGGTCAAATATTGCTTGACTAAAAAGTTGGTGAAGACTGGTGTTCAACTTGAACGTTCAGCGCAGTGAAGATACTTTGCCATTGTGAAGTGATTTCCTGAGTACACAGAAGAATATATGGTGAGGCCTTTCCTCGCCTTTCAGCCTCAATACTGACCCTCGATGATATCGCATCTCACTTAGGCTTTTGCGATGATGGACCGTGACCCTTCTTCATCTCCGCTGCTGGATACATCCCTTCTCCGCGATCATGCCGCCTATAGGAGTCGAGATCCGTCTCGTAAAGCACATGCCCTTATCAAGGCTACATCGCACCCTAGTCTTCCAATAGCAATCTACAACTATACAAGCGATATAACTGGGTGGGATCCTCTAACTCTTGCCTCACGCGCTCTTGTCGTTGAGCCGCAAACGGGGAGGATCGTATCCCGTAGCTTCTCAAAATTATTCAACCATCTTGAACCACTGGCTTACAAGCCAACAGGCGATGAGGAAGCTATTGTTGTAGAGGAGAAGTTAGATGGGAGCATAATCAGCGTATT
>KV417545.1:344846-368749 GCA_001630335.1 Athelia psychrophila | reverse complement strand
TGCATTCACACTGCCCCTGCTCCTCCTGCGCGCCTGCGCATGCGAGCTCGAGCTCGAGCTCGTCGACGTGGGCCTCGGTTTCGTTTTCGTTGTGCGCATCGCGGTGCGGTGCGGAAGCTGCTCCTGCTCCTGCTCCTGCGCGTGCAAGCGTGTCGCCTGCGTCATCCGGGGCCCGCAGTTAGCGGCAGCCGGGGCATAAAGGCGGTGGTCAGCGGTGGCAGGCTCACCTGGGCGTGTGGAGCGGCTGGCCGGCTGATCTTGGCATTCGCATTTGCATTCGCATTCGCATTGGTATTGGCATTGGCATTGGCATTGGCATGGGCAGCAGGATTTCTGGGGAGCCTGTACTCCTGGAGCACCTCCCGCGCCCTGCTCTCCTCTGGCGGGGCGCGGCGCGGCTGGGGAGTGGCAGTTACTAGTCAGCGCTGGCAGATCGACATCGGGGAAATCGCAGGGCACACCTGCGCGGGGGGCGGGCGGTACTGCTGCAGCGGCGCGGGGTCGACGACGGTCCACTCGCTGCTGCCCCCGCTCTCCTGCGAGTACGAGCGGAGGGGCTGCGGCGGGGCGTCGCGGGCGAGCGATCGGAGCACGGACGCGCTCTCGAGCGCATCGGCGGCGTGCGAGGCGAACTCCCTTTCGCCGCCGGATCCGCGGTCGGGGAGCACGGCGAACAGCGGCGGCTGCAGCTTGTCGAGGCCGTGGCCGTGGTCGTGGTGGTCGTGGTCGTGGTCGTGGTCGTGGTCGTAGTCCTGCTTGTCCTTGACCTGTGTGCACCCATCAGCCTCGCCTATTCCCATTCTCGTGCCCGTTCCCACCGCCCTCGCAGCAAGTAGCACTAATATTGCAAACTCACCTGCAGCTCCTGCACCAGGGTCGACCCCGCACTACTGCCCTCGTTGATCTGCACCTCCCGCGCCCCGTTCGCCTGCCCGTTCGCGAGGTGGGCGGCCCGCTCAAACTCGCCGCGCTGGAGGGCGTACTCCTTCTTTGGCGCGGGGAAGGTGTACTTTTTTGTGGGGCGATTGAGCAGCGTCTGGAGGAAGGTCGCTTTCGCCATCGCGCATCTATGTCCCTTTGTGTGTATGTCGGTGGGTGGGTGGACTGACTGACTGACTATTAGCGCAAGTGGCGCCGAGCTCGAGTCCGAGGGGGATGGCGGACGGCGGACGTTGTGTGTTGGCGATGGGCGATTATGACAGGCACAGCTTTGTTTGGCTTGACACGCACTCCACGATCGACAGCAATTATTATCGATAGCCTTGTTCGCCGCTATCCTATCCTGCTCCACTTCCCTGCTCTCCAATACACTGAATAACCTCGTGCATACGTGGCGACTCTGCCAGCTGGGACCCGTGATCGACACGCGACCGCCACCTGGCTGCTGCGGTGACAGCCAAGTGCCTGCCAGCAGCCAACGCGAGCTTGGCGGAGAGCGAGCCACCGGTGACAGGTGACATCAAGAATCCCACGCTCTCCGTCGGCATCTTATCAGCTCTCATTTGAGTCATCCCGAGAGCTCAGCAAACAGTGGCTCGGAGTCGAGTTGCGAATCGAAACACGATCGAACAGGATCGAGCCTAGGCCCGCGATGACGAACGGCCGCGGAGAGCCACTCAGCTGAAACAGACCGTCCGACTAAGTGGGTCGACTCTCGAGGTTGACAATGACATGGTCCAGAGCATCAAAATTACTAAGCTCAACTCAGAATCATTGACAGACAGCAATATAGGTGCGTATACGTCGCCATCCAAACAGATCCAAACGTTCTGCCACGTCGTGCCGCGCATGGGGTCGACCATCCCGTCGGTGGGTCCATGTGGTCAAATAGCCTGCGGCGAAGCTTATGTTCAAAGCACGCGGAATACACATGAGGCCGACATGGCAGTTGCACATAGCTACACGGCACGCGAGTGTTCTTTTCGCACAGCTGAAAAGTGTGCCCTGCCTGCTTATCAGGAAAGCACAACACCACGATCGTGATAACCTGAACAACGGTGACTCCTATGATTATTTACGACACAGCGTACAATTGTAAATTAATTCGCAGATTGAGGCGAGGAAGGTCGGTAGGAGTCTTAGTTGAGATCGTGACATGCTGAACAACGGCGACGGTAGATAGCAATGTGTAGTAGAGTGATATGTTTTGGCGGTAGAATCTCGCCACCGTATAGCATACATGTAGCTCGGCATCTATAATATGATTCCCTCACTGCATATAAATAGAACATGTAGGCGGAATCGAGGAATAAGACAGGGGAAATTGGTGCACATACTGTATGCCACAGACGAGTTTCTACGGCAGTCTACCAGCTTCCCTGGATGCAGTTACGCCCAGGTACTGACCCTCCAAACCACGACGAGGTTGAGCGCTGGATTCATTCATTTATTATTTATTATTTTACTTTGGCTTCCATGATCTATTCTGCTACGGGGCTATGCCCCAAGTTAGACGGATCTCTACTACGTAGCCAGGATAAAGGGCGAGACAGTAGCACAGTCAAATAATCAATATCTATCGCTGCACCCTATGATGGCTACAGACGGCAACCGAACACCCGCCAGACTAGCTGTGCGGGCCGAACGGGGCGTGTCGACATATCCCATGCCGTTCTCGCCAAGTCTCGGGTGTTGGTGCTCGGCTTCGTGGTGCTTGCGTGTTCGGCTTGAGCGCTGTATCGGAGGACCTTGGCCCCCTGAATGCGAGGTGTCGATGTAAAGCGTAGACTCGATCCCATTCTCCGTCGGTAGCTAATTATCAATAGAGGGAGGGAGGGAGGAGTGGACGGACGGGGCGGAGGAGGGCATGGCTTAAATTACGCCTGGTGAACTATTAACCCCCCACACACACACACACACAGTTGTAGAATAGCGCTCGTATAACGGCTGAGTTGCGCCTACGGGGGATTGGGAAATGGAGCAATGGTGGTATTATAATTTAGAATGGCAAAGGGCACTGGATATCATACAAAGGAAATTGCCGCAGGCACCCGAATGTTCATAAAACGAAAAACCCAAGAAAAATAGGAAGCATGTCAAAGTGATCTTTAAACCATGACACGGTTTGCCGCGGAAGGTGTCGTTGCATTGGTAGGATGGTACTGCTGTTGCTGCATCGACGCGCTGTTGTTCGAGGGGGCAGCAGCATATCTGGGACCGGGACTGAAGAAACCCGCCTCCTTAACCGAGGTGGTCCATGTACGCTGGCCACGGTTCGCGCCGATGAAGCCCATGACGAGGAGGACACCATAGTACACCATGACTGTCATAAATTAGATGAGCAGTGTGCAAATTGTGTAAGCACAGGTAAGTGGCAGACTCACGGAGAATCCATGTGAGGTGTGAGAACGCAATTAGAGCCTTGAATTCGCCGCAGGCCCCTATATAGTACCTGCAAGAGTCCTCGAATTCGAACGGCGAGACAAAAGTGTTGGTGGCCCAAGCAGCGGTGGCGAGCCACAGCACCCAAAGCACAACTGCGAGGAGCATGAATACGAACATACATATACATTGCTGACAAGAGCGTCATTGGACGTACACAGTGTGACAAGTTCAGTGAAAATCATTGAAGTGAAGACACCACTTCGCTTAGCGTCAATTATCAACCTAGTTCCTTGCATGTTCAGCTCCTTAATCGCGTCGCGTCCGGGAGAAAAATGCGCTTACATTACGGGTAAAGTGACGATGGTGAACCCAGCTGTGATAATCGCCAGTATAGAAAATACCAAAAATAATATATTATTCGCCGCCAGCCCCAGCACGATGAGCGCAAATAGACTGGACAAACCTGACGGCGATTGTTCAGCGCACGCCGCAATGATTTTGAATTATTATGTATCAACTCACTGAAGACAACAGTACGCGCGAGGTGCAACATTGTGGGCGAAGGCAAAGTCTGGTCGCGTATGTGATCCGAGAAGGGACAAACTGCTCGGTGGGCGTCTCCAGAGTCTGGCTTTTATATTGTGCGCCGTAGCTGTGCGCCGGCAAATGACGTCGGGTATTGCCTGATATTGCTGAGCATATGCATCAGATTACAGCGTAACCCTAAAATCCCATGTGGCTTGATGCCTAGTAGCTGGGCTCAAAGTTGACATCTGGACGCATCTGGTTTTCACAGCACTGGTGAACATCTCTTGATGCGTTTCTCGGTGGCGCTAGGCGCGAGCCCGCATCGCCCGGGCCATTTCACAGCGGTTCACATCACCTTTACACCCGAGACTAATAATGGGCTTCAAGTGGCGGCTCTTTCCCTCTCACTGTGACACTCTATACAACACCCTACCCTTAGTTATTTATTTTACTGTCTTGAATATGGCTAAACGCAAGGCAGACGAGTCAGTTCCGGTCACTGAAGCTCGAAAAAAGTCCACCAACGTTTGACCAACGTTTGACCAACGTTTGACCAACGTTTCTGATAATTGCTTGGTCAGCCAACACAAACTCCCGTAATAGACGGCTGCTCTCCGAGCTCGATCGAGAGTTATCGGGAACATAATATACGAGCGGATGTGCTGCTGGTGAACATTGAGACGTGGCATCAGACGTAGCATGATATAGTAGACTAGAATGAACATGAAAGGATGGTGAAAATGTAAATTTACAGTGGCATGATCGCGCGCGAGTGCACGATTACGGACATATATGGTCAATCGTTCCCTACTCCGGATCCAGAGTCCACATGACTACGTCTCGAAAGAAGCGAATGGCTGTCCAGATCTCCTTGGAATTCTTCGATGATGTAAGGCATTTGCAGATGGCTCACGCTGCTGCGCCCACGCAAGTGGCCCATACTGATAGCATCTTCTCCCTCTTCCTCGTGCCTGGTGTAAGAGCTCAGGGAGAAGCCGGTTTGCCCCCTAACAGGCGGCACATCCATCAGGGCCGCATCGATCGCCACCTCGCTGATATATGCCGCCATTCCGCCACGCTCGATGTCCTCCTGTATACGAGGAAACTGTTCGTGGATCAGCTTTTTGAAGCGATTTCGGGTGACGATCCCAAGCAAGCCAAAAGGCGAGATGGCCCGGCTTCCTGTTTGATGGTAAGCAATCGTATAAGATGGCGCAGGTGTGTCGTGAGAACTGACCGAAAAGTATGGCCATGATTGTGCGACCGAAAATGAGAGCGAAAAGTCCTTCGATAAAAGCGAATGTGCCTCCAACGTCCGAAATAACATGAGCCACCGCCAAAAAGGCAGGTGATGGTGAGATCAGGACTCGGTGTGTGTATAGTCGCTGGTGCGAATTAACTGAAAAGGTTGCCATCGTGTCGGTGGATCCGCTGGGCATGACATCCATGGAGTCTGCGATGCCAGAGTTGAGCGTGAGATGGAAATGAGAGACGGATGGCTTTAATGGGCATACCAGGTTCATATGAAACCCACGAAAAACTGCCAAGCGTGTAGGTGACCTTGGAAAGGGAGATACTGTAATTTTTAAGAGGGAAGAGAGTGAATCCGTTCGTCCAGCGGTATTGAATGCTTTGTAGGTCACCAGGGCTGTTGGCAACCGTCATGCACAATATCAGAGGCGTCGTGCCGTTCCAGCTAACGTTGAATTGAACGGGGGAGTCGTACTCATTGGGCCAAATATGTGACGCTATCAAGCTATTATTCCAACCTAAAAGCAACAAGTGATAAACATCGAGCACCATTGATTGCTATTATGTGAACAGACCTGCTGAGGTGATCACTCCCACGTCGCCCGGTGGAGTGTCCTATTTGCCGGCGGCATGAGCAAGAGCAAGAGCGAGTCAAATCACGCTTACCGAATACCGCATAAAAGACGCAACCGCATATAGAGGATAAGCATAAATAACGTCTGAAGTTAAGTAATAGAGCAACGTTGTCGTGGGCAGTGAATCATCTGTCACGGTCTCTTGCACTGTTACACCGCCCTCTACACTCATGAAGAGTTGCCATTCAGATACTCCGGAATAAGCTGAAAAAATCAAGATGCCAATGCAAGAGTACACCGCAACGACGCCGCGCAAAATAGCCCATCCGGTAGGCTCAAAGCTGCCAGGTCTGATTAGAGGGGATGTTCTGATATCCATAGCTGCGACGTACGCATGCTTCCGAAAAACAGTTTTCTTGAAAATGTAGCTAGCGCAGTGATTGACGACCACCGCTCGCTCGACAGGCGTCCTTTGAGTGCCAAAAAAGTACCACTTTTTCCCAGTCCTGGATGATGACTGGGCCTGCCAGTAAGGACGGCTGGGCCTAAGTCTATCAACCCGGAGTTCATCTATCACTGCTGCGATCCAAACATACAAGATATAGGTGGCATTCGTCAATAGGACTGCGAGAGTTATTGTGATGGCGAATGCCGCTGACACGCCATTTTGGAGCGATTCTAAGTCGTTTATGAGCTTCTGAGGCCAGAATTTTGATTCGAGATTGAAGTTCAGATATGTTTCTTCCACAGGAGAGAACAGGGAAAAGAATGATATGATGATGGGCCATACGACCGCTGGTAGTCCGATTATAACAATGATCTCGATGGCCCGGAAGGCTCTTTGGTTGACCTTCCTATGGATGATCACCACGTCCCTGCGAGGTCCGGTTAATATGCAGACAGCAAATAGCTGAGGGAGGGTATGTGTGCTCACAACGCAGCGAGAACCCCCAAACCTATCAATGCAATGAGGGAAATAACGCCCGTGCGCCAGCCTACGAGGACGAAAGAGAAAAGGATTGTCGGGAAGTACATGAGTGCCAAGGTGGCATGGAACAGAATACTGATAGGCAGACGCTTCAGCATTTATAAAGGTGAAAGTTGCAAGGGGGTATCGCCAGCAGTGATGGCAGTCGGGTCAAACTGAGATCCAAATGAACACAAGTCGAGCCCAAGTACGAAAGATGAAGCAGAGATGAAGGCCGCTTTGCAGTCAGAACTTGCTAGAAGTTGGAAGATGTTTGGACGTGAAGGGACGGGTGAAGCAGCTCGAGCGTCTATATAGGTGGGTTAGAAGCATGTTCACAGCAAGTATAAATAGCCCATGATCGTATCAAGGGTTCTTCCACAGCAAGCTGTTTCATCAGGTTGCACCATGGCAAGCTGTGGACCAATGTTACCAAATTAGGACCAGCTTGCTGAGAACTGTCGGAACATTCTTTATTTTCCGCCAGTTTGTGGTGCCGAGGAACGGCCATCTAAGGCCATGGCCAAGAGGTTCACGAGGAAGAAATTGGGCAGGCTGCTCCGCACTGGCTATACTTGGTAACTGACCCACCAGTTAGTCTCCGAGGCCTGTAGCCAAACCACTGGTTACAGGCTTCCGATTTTCTTGGAGACGCCCAGTAAGAATATTTTCATCCTCACCAGCTTGATTACTCTTTGCTCTATGGCAAATGTGTGGAAGTGCGAATTCAAGTTGCGACCTGCGGCTGCCAACACTACTACCAGCGGCCCACCTTTTGACAGAGGACCACCTTTTGACAATCCGCTCCTGTGAGCTCAAATCAAGGCTCAATGAGCTCAATCTTTTTTTCACAGAAAGCTGAGTATGTGAGGAGCATGGGAGTAAATTTCTCACGAATTTAGATACATCCTGTAGAGTACATGGAGCGCAGGTAGAGGGTAAAATGATGAGATTTGGGTGAATCTTGGGTGAATCTCATTCGGAGACACCCAATTTGAAGCCGTTGGTGAAATAAATATTCAAGCATAATCTTATAGTCGTATAATGCAATAGGACACAAGCCGGCGATGATCTATGGCGTGTAGAAAGCAGACGAAGGGATGCGGGAGGATGCCTTGGGCCACGCCACGTGTTGTCAAAAGGTGGTCCACTGGGCTCGGGAAACTTACACTGCGAAGAATAAAATACAAAAAATGCATGGTCGTATGCATTCAATGTTTCCCCTTCCATCTACGAAGCTCCGGGAGCGAAAGATGGGGCGAGGACACAGTATTTGGTCGAAGTCCAAAGTTCTGTCAAAAGGTGGGCCGGTGTTAGTACATATACCCTGCCCCCGAGAAAAGAGGGACGGCCCAGTGCCAGTAGGTACTAAGGTAAAGTGTTTTCCGGGCCCATTGTCTTCGTCCCCACCACCACCACCATTTGTGAATTAAAATGAACCCGACGCTTGAATACAATTAATTCCGACGATTCTGTTTCACTCCTACAGAAACCTCAACGTGTTGTGGGGATCATCACCACTTTTACCACCGCTTACAGTAATTCGCCGCTATCATCGATCAACCCTCAATCTACCGGAAAAAATAACACATCCACGGGAATAGATGTGATGGATGTAAGATGGATGTGATCTCCATCCGAACCCGATGGGACACCAGAGGATGGCGGGATCATGTGCAAGGACGAGGCCGGCCGTGCAGGCGAGCCGCAAGCTCGCAAGGACACCCGCTCGCACGATAGAGAGCAGACACTGGGCGAGATACTGCATTCAGAGAGCGCGTGCCTATCCCCGCTCCCCCCCGCTTGGAGCTTTGAGATGACGCTCGTTTCTGAGGACCCTGTGCCGCTTGGCTCCAGCCCCAACTCCACCTTCGCTCACAGATGGACGTTCGTCACGGATCGCGGACAGCCATACAGGCAGAGACTGCTGCTGACTTGGACGGGACCTAGCCACGATGCCCGCGATCACTTGAAAGGTCCCAGAGCGTGACGAGATTGCGCTGCCAATATCGGCGTCAACACCTTCTCGTCGGCGTTTTCGCATATAGAGTATCGCAGGTCAACCCGGCCAAGAAGTACAAGGCCACAGAAGCCTTCACTACTCCACTCCCCGCGCCTCACCTTCCTAGCATCGTTAATTTTGGCCTTAAAGTTCACGCAGGACCCACTGCTACTCGAATACAGCCTGGCTTAAACTCTCCGGCTTCCCGCCTCGCGAAATCGGCTGCTGCGAACGTACACCAAGGTCCAACATAGATTCTCCTTCCTGCCACCTACTTATCATCGTAACAAAATAATATTGCGCCGCGCCTGTCATGCCTATTTCATTATTTTGCCTCGGCTCTTGTTGCCGTTGGTCTCCACGGCACTCTATTGGCTTGGATCGGCTCGGAAACCGTTGAGAACGACGAGTTGCAGCGGGAGCTGGTCGGCTGAAGCACTTGCCTCATTCAGTAACCGCTTCCCCGATTCGATCGGCCCCTATCGGGACTGTAAATGCGCACGTGCGAAGCCTTTCTTCCCTATTACGCCCAGATAATACTCCAAACCACGAAGAGGTCGAGCACCATATTGGGCCTCGGGGCATTCTCGAGGGTTTGGAACTTGAAGCGATGGATCGTTGCCCAGTCTCAACCATTCATGTTCTTATAGCTCTGCTGCTAGGTTTTATCAGCGGCCTCCCGTCCGCTGTGTCCTGGTCGACTCCGAAATCACCGATCGATGTTCTACGGCCACTGGTCGGAGTGGTCCCCGCATTAACAAGTACTGCAGGAGAGCGTCTACGAAGATCATCATATTATCACTACCGAGTTCATTATGCATTTCCTAGTCGCCTTCGTCGCTCTCTTGCCTTTCGTTAGGCTAGCCGTACCCGTCTGCCACCATTGCCTCGCGCATAGGCTGCATCATCAGTGATATTCATTCAATTTGCGTTATTCACTGCTGATCTGCGCCACTCATTCCTTTTGCTTCCGTAACTTCTCCACGAAGATGTAGGTGATCAGGATGATATCTGTCAAATGCCCGAAGCCGGAAAATATCTCCAGCCGCGCCGGTCGTGGCTTTCCTATAATTCCCAGTTTATTTCGGTGACCTTGAGCCACTGCCGTTTTTGAATCATCGTTGACGGTCAGCTTTGAAATCGGCTATTAGGTCAGAATGTCTTGCAGCAAGACATGCTCAGACCACTTACAGCACAGCTCCACTTGCCGAGCTTCCATTTGAACGATCTTCCGTCTCCGGGTGCTGTGAAGACACGACACCTGGGGTCATTCTGTCAGCACACCTATGAGACTGAAGGCACGGATATCGCACCGACGACTGAACCCTATTGAAGGCATGAAATCATTCATTTGAATCTCCAAGTCGCCGTACTTGAGTACCGACGACGCTATTGGATGCCATTCTATCACTGCCAGTTCCGTGAAGTGATCAGCTATTGTCATATGGTCAACGTCCTGCATGTCCTATTCCGGTGACAATGGACGTCTCATACACATGTCATCGGGAGAATTATTTGGGACGACTTTGCTGACTGTGGTCACGCGGTTGGACGATAGGATGGGCCCTGGGGTCTGAGAGGCATAGAGAACTTGTCCTTCGTCATTACAGAACTTGGTGTTTCTGACGTTGGCATGGTTTGTGAGATAGATCGTCATGGAAAGGGAGTGTTGGTCCAACTGGACAGTTTCCTGACCATTATGGGTTAGGCTTGTGGTGACGGTCAGATGATAACCTTTAGGTACCACTGCACAGCTATCGTGATGTTGTCACGTGCTGTTGGCCATCGACTGTGGTGAATCAATATAGTTACAGTGCTATACCGTCCGGTGTAACACCAAATATATGAACAGCCCAAGAACAGCCGCTTGCTATCTCGGACTGTCACTGTAACAGCGACTACGCCTGCATTATATACCACGCAGCCTCATGTTCTTTCACTTCGCATAGAGTAAATTATCCATCTAGTTCATTGTGTGATCAGCACCCCAGTCGTGTCGCGTCCGGGAAAAAATGCGCTCACATTACGGGCAGAACGACGTTAGTGAGCACAGCTATGACAAACATCAGTGCAGTAAAGTCGAAAATGAATCCATCATTCGACTGAGTGTAGTTCGCTGCCAGCCCCAGTGCGATGAGCGCAAACAGAATGGACAAACCTGACGGCAATTGTTCAGCGCACGCCGCAACGATTCAGATCATTATGAACTCACCGAAGACAACAGTACGCGCGATGTGCAACATTTCATTTTGCATAGCGTAAATTACCCCCCTAGTTTCTTGCGTGATCAGCTCCCCAGTCGCGTCGCATCCGGGAATAAATGCGCTCACATTACGGGCAGAACGACGTTAGTGAGCACAGCTATGACAAATGCTAGTGCAGTAAACTTGTCGGAAATGAACCCAACATTCGACTGAGCGTAGTTCGCTGCTAGCCCCAGCGCGATGAGCGCAAATAGACTGGACAAACCTGACGGCAATTGTTCAGCGCACGCCGCAATGATTTTAAATTACTATGAACTCACTGAAGACAGCAGTACTACGCGTGATGTGCAACATTGTGAGCGAAGGAGGCCTAGTCTGGTTGGGTATGTGATGCAAGGAGGGACAAACTGCAGCATAGTGAGCGTCTCGAGAGTCTGGCTTTTATATTGTACGCCGTGGCTGTGAGCCGGCAATTGACATCGGGTATTACCTGATATTGCTGACCGTCAATTTACAGCATAATACAGCAACCATAAAATCGCATGTGGCAGGCTCAATGCCTAGTAGCTGTGCTCAAAAATTGGCGCACCTGAGAGTATACTGTATAAGAGTTGGATAGGAATGTGTACCAGTTTTTCTTTTTGAGTGAGATGTCTGCCAATCCTGAAATTCCTGCTGGCGGACTGTGATGTCCGTGCTTTGCGACGTGCTGCGGCTTCCCTCCCGTACCGGGCAGTGTGCGCACATAAAATAAACGCACAGCTTACGCCAGTCGTCTTACCCTTATATACATCCCAGTAAACACAGCAAAATAAATGCTACCCGCGAACTAACCCAAACTGCTTGAAAGAAGTCCACCGACGGTCCCGATAATCGCGTGGTCAGCCAACACAAACTCCAATAGCGCTGTAGTACGGTCAGAATAGGTCAGATGGAGAAGCGATGTGGACGCATACCATTTACTATAGGCACTGTCTTGGTGGCGCTCTATTAGCTTCCCTGCGGACAGGTACTAATCCTCCAAACCACGAAGAGGTTGAGCGCCGTGTTGGAGGAGAAATGTAGGTAAAGGGGGGAGTGCGGTGATATAAGGTAGGTAAGGGAAGGTAGATGGAAGGGAGGGAAGAAGGGAAGAAACAAGTCACACAATGGCCCGGAGTCCGGGGATAGAAGTCACGCAATTACGCAAAGGAAAGATCGTCTGGCCATAAACAAATGGTAAGGATTGGTGGCAAGCGGTAGAGGGAAAGAAGAACGTACCTCGCCACTACAGCGAGACACAATGACGCTTTATTGGCTTCACCGACTTACTTTCCCTGCGGCTACTAGACCCGCAAACCGCGATGAGGGTATGCGTCGTAATGCGGGGCAGTGGATCCATGGGAGTGCATATCGAAGAGCACCTGTAATTAAAACACGATGAGCGACGTGTGAGGAAGATGGAACGAAACGAAGCCGCGGTAATTAGCCATACTCGTAGTCGATGATGACATGACATGATTGACATGGTCTTGCTGAGTTGATTACTTGTATGACAGGTAGTGATCGGTGCGAGTTTGGTTTGGCGGCGGACATGTCCATAATGTCTTCAGTAAGACATCTTCGCGCAGATCACAGTCGTTTACTCACACGTAAGCTTTATATGTGGACTTCATCGAGAAGGAAAGCATGGCGGGAAAGTCTTCGATGGGCGGCAGCAACATGGACGGTCACTAGCAGCGCCGCTGGTCTGGGTTATCTGGGGGCTGGAAGGTGAGCTTGAGATCGACAGATGTTGAAGATAAACGCACTCAGAAGATGATGCGACTTGTCTACAAGGCGGCGGGCATCATGGCGTGCACGGCGGCGGTCTTCTGTGCTCAGCGCGATGCTCGAATGGCGCGCTCGAGAGGAGAGCGCAATGATGGAGAGTGAGGTGAGGAGCAGAGAGGATATCTGGCGGGTGTATATTGAGAGAGATCTTTGATGATTCGGGTTTTGAAGTTGGCCATGTAGCTGTTGGGGACAAGAAGGAAGGGCGAATAAACAAAGTATCTGTAACTTGGTGGCTGGCACCGACAGATCATGACACTGATAATGGGTCCGAAAATCCTCAGCGAACGACTTTCTGCTCCTGCCGCCATACTTGCTTGCTGCTTCACACTCCCAACTACCGGCACACAGACGGCGCCATTTTGATTGTCCGCCTCCTGCTCTCCTGCCCGCCCGCCAACTCCAAAGCGCTCTGACGCACTCGGGTTCACGTCCCGTGGATGTTTCCATGAGAGCATTCCGGAATATTTCGCGCCTCGAGACCTGTGATGTTAACGCTTTGGGGGCCCGTAAATGTCACCAATGCCAAAGAAGTTGTGGTATCTCCAGTGATGTTGGCAATCTTCAAAACCAAGCAGGGCCGTTTTCCGGCGAAGATGAAATTTGCCCTAGGAGATCCGCACTTTCCGTGCAAGTGGCGGTAGTAAACGTGAAAGATGCGAGAAGAGGAACCGACGGCCGTCGCAGGTGCTCGAGCAGTAAGTTATTGGCAGTGCTTCCCGATCCACGCCTGCAATTACCAATCGATGGCAATGTCCCAGATGGTCGCTTATTACACGATGGAAAACGGACGTAAAATCCTCTTTCGGTAGGGTGCTAACATATCCGTTCATAGGCGACGCTTCTGGATCTGGAAAGATAAGCAGCAGCTCTTTCTTACATTCGGTTTCTTGCTTGACGGTTGGTGGTTTCGTCACAGTCGGCCCGGGGACAATAGTTAAGCCATGAACCTGAGAACTGAAGAACTGCAGGTTGGACCATAATCTGGGAGTTGTTACCGCGATGCCACGCCTACAGAACAACAGTTAGAGTGTAAAGCGATGCAGGCGTGAGGGTGGCTAAGTTCCGTGAGCAATATCTGCAAGATCGCCGTGTCACATGACCCCACTAATTTAAATGGCGCGTCCCTGTTGCACTTCTCCCAACGACCATCATCACACCCGTCCTGACCCAACATGCCACTCAAATTCAAGGCCTGCGAACTTCCCAACCCCTTCCTTCTAACTTCCGACGAGAATATGGAATTCATGAAAAAGAAGGAGGCGGAGGCGGCAGGCAAGGAGACAGGCAAGGGCAAGGCTCCCGAGAAAGCCACCACTGTGAGCAAGCTGCCCCCTTCGCATTATATGTTTAGATGCCAACATCGCTCTCCAAGACGCGTAGCCGTAAACGCAAGGCCGATGAGAATGTCGACCCGTCCTCCACTGCCGCGGCCGCGGCCGCGCCTGCGGGATCGTCCAAGCCCGCGAAGAAAGCCAAGAAAGCCAAAGCTCCGGCCGTTGATCTCTACTCCGTATATCTGGAGCGTGAAGAAGAGGGGGAGGTCGAGGTGTACGACTCCTGCGACGAGCTCCGGCGCAAGATCACCGCGCACCTTCGGGCGGGCGGGACGACCAAGGCGGCCTTCATGCGCGATATCATCCGCGCTGCGTCCTCCGACGAGTATCCCATCAAGGCCATACAGCACAAGCAGCTGGCGGACTTTATGGCGCTGTCGGGCGCGACGGGTGGGTGTTCGAGCAAGGTGTGCTACGCGGCGTATGTGTACTTTGAGAAGAAGAGGATCGCGGAGGGTGGGGAGAAGAGCGAGCATCGGCTTGATATGGAGGATGAGTGGGAGGGGGAGGGAGGATTGCCTAGGGAGCGCAGACGAGAAAGTTATCTCATTCCTACGGGCACCGTGCTTTGTGAAGACGAGGTTGGCAGGCTTGTGACGGTGCCAGATTGTTGTTCTTAGTTGCCACTGACATGCATATGGACGTTGACATTAATATTTCTCTCAGTTGTTTATAATTATATGTTACAGCCTAATTGGCCTTGACTGGGCGGAGCCGTCAGACCTTTGCCAGGCGCTTCTTTCTTGTTCGAATCTTGGTCAGCTTGGGCTTGGACTCTTTCTATGCCAATGGTTTCTCTTGGGCTTTCTCAGACTGGATCGCGGCGATTGCGGCTGCCTCTTGCTACCGGTTACTTACCAGCCAGAACATAATACAGCATGCGCTATGGATACGTGAGATTGCATGTCGTCATGCTGCTAGGGACCTTCAAGCGTCTTAACTTGTCTTCTACGACCACCATCCATCATGTCTTTAATCCTCACCTCTGCTCCACCCAGCCCTTCTCTCGTGTCCTTTGGAAGCTCTCGTGTATCGCCGCCGCTCGACTCCAATGAGCTTGAGCAGCCCGCGTTTCAAGCCAACATTCAACTGGAAGCCAAAGGGACAAGGCATTCGCAATACTATTTCAAAGATGGGAATGTGGTCTTCTTGGTGAGTTGATGTCCCATCACCCCTGCAGATTTATGCTTACACGCATCCGGTGAACAGATTGAAGAGGTGCTCTACAGTGTCCATCGCTACTTCTTCGAGCGCGACTCCGCCCACTTCCGTTCCACCCTGGAAGGCGTCCAAGGAACTGGCGAAAGGAGCCCCATCGTGTTGCCAGATGTGAACTGCAGCGATTTTGACGAGTTTCTCGCCATTCTGTATCCCACGTAAGCGCACTCCTCCATCTGGGCTACTCTGTGTACTAAACACTGATTAATGTCAGTGACTTCCGCCGCCCTACGGCAAAGACGACGGCTCAATGGACCTCGGTCCTCCACCTCGCCGCAAAATGGGGGTTCGAGAGCATCCAGCTCCTCGCAACCGACAACCTTACCGAAACCGCCACTCCCGTCGATAAGATCGTCCTTGGACGCCGGTACAGCATTTCGGACTGGCTCCCCGGAGCTTATGAAGCAGTCTGCACACGCGCCGATCCTTTGACTGTGGAAGAGGGGATGAAGTTGGGCGTGGAGGACATTATCAAGATCTCAGCTGCAAGGCAGGCATATGGGTGCGCCAAGGCCCGCTATGAGACTAAGCATCTCTTGGGAGATCTAGCAGATATCTTCAAGTTGGAAAAGCCTTTTGAAGAACCGAGCGTCGGCTATACGGATATTGAAGATAATGCCATCAATATCCTGGAGGACCAAGCCGTTGCAGTGCAAGCGGAATTGGCAGCATTCCCAACTCCTGATAAAACCACTTGCCGCCGAAATAATGAATCGGATAACCCCCATTTCGGTTGCGCTGACTATGGTTATTCCAGTAGTTACTATTGCGCTGGCTGTCGCGCCCCCACAGAATCAGACGAGCGGCGGCTCAAGCGAGAAAATAAAGAAGCCAAAGAAAGGCGTCTGAAAGATCTCAGAGAGAAGCGCGCCGTGAAGCAACGGGACCTCGTCGAAAAGCAAAAACGCATGTCACTCTTCCGGTAGTCGCCTTCAAGGTTTGGACTTATTCTCGAGTGCTACTACTTTACTGTTACCCTTATTTTGCTTTCTTCGATCATTCCACCTGCATTGTATTATCGCTACTTGATTTGGCTTGCAAGAATACATTTCAATTTCGAAGTTCCCACCGGCCCGTCAAACGCGTTCGTGGCCGGATGTAATAAACAAGAGGCTGAGTGAGCGCGCTGCGCGTAACTTCACAACTTACACCCAACTTACAAGTGACTGCAGTCTTTTTGCACTATGGCGAGCGTGGCAGTCGACAAAGAGATGTGAGCTTCCGCTGAAACGCAACCTGCCACTGAACGATCTCAAGCCAAATGACTCAGGTTAGGTATCTACGGCGTTTTCGCAGGAATTGTAGGCTTGTCCGGGTGGTTCGTTTGGAATAGGTTTCTCAAAGGCCCACTTACAGGAGTGAGCTGCCATCTATTGGCCCACCGGCTCCCCTATACTGACATACTGATTGGTTCTGTTTTCAGTATGGTCGCGGCGCTGAAGGATTCCAAACGAACGTCCGACAAATCTATGTCCCTAACCCCAACGCAAGAAAGGCTCCTCGAGAAATCATTGAACGGGACGATCGGCATCTGATAAACCACGAACCAGATGAACCACCGAGTGCTTCTGAAAAGTCGTACGACGAGGAATGGGTTCCTGCTGGGCATATCAAAGGCGAACGCAAGAAAGCGGGTCAAGATGGCGACACGGAGGGCGGAAAACGGAGGCGGCGCAAGCGATGATGAGGATTTACTGGCCAGTCCTATCCAGTTATATAAAGCTTTTCGCTGAATGATACCCATGGTCCACTCATACTGCGGGAGGATATCATTTCGCTGAAGGGGTGATCAACTTGCAGGCGGTATAAGTTCCCACTACGAAGACTCGCCATACAACGCCCTCCTGAGCTTGCCACATCACCACAGCCGTCACCACACATCTCTCTTGCTTCTCCCTTTCATATCCTTCACTGGTTATCAAGTCGAAACCTCTGTTCACATTTGGAAGTTAGACGAGGGAAGATTCAAAAGGCTCTCCCAGTGAGACTTAGGAGAGCTCAGAAGTCGCCAATTGAGGCTTACTAGACTGGACTCCATGGCACATTGGCACCCCATATCTTCCATCAGTCCTAAAGAAACTACCTGGGCATGGCTAAACTAATCTCTCAAGCTCAAACACGCAGCATGCGATTATACAATGCTGCAACCGTCGTCGTCGACGTGCGCACATACTGCCGCAGCTGTGAATGCATCCAATTTCCTGCACTTTGCGCGAACCACTGCATTAATATTGTCTTCAGCGAGCCCCCCTGCCTGAGCGAAGCCTGACCACGCATTTCTGAACACTTCGTACCAGCAACGCTGTTTACGCCATGATCATTCTGTCCACTCTGCTGTTTTTCGACAAATCCTGCGATTTTTACGCCTACGCGGTATAGGAGGTCCTCAATGTCATCTTAGAGTTACATGGTCGTAACTCGCGTGGCTTGTCCGTGAGTCCCACTACGTGTATATATGTACCACGCTTACTCACGTCTACTCCGATAGGCATATCGTACTCTAGCGTATAACCGCATTGTTCGTGGCCAAAAGGTGCGCTAGCTGCGGCGAGCACGAATGTATTTCACCGTCAAGACTCAAGCATACCCGTTTCTTCGAATCCTGATCCACGGCCCGTGCCAGATTAGTTGCACATAGACCTCTTTCAACATCACGTCTACGCAGCAGTTCCAGTTGCCCATACCACAACCACTACACCGAAAGCATTCACACCAGAACTTTGCAGTGTTCCAATTGCAAATGTCACACGCACGTCTTCCCATTTTCTGCTTTATTGGCTGAGTACAGTATTTTGAAATCTCGTAGACGGCTAAGCATGTACTCCTAGAAATTGTCCGAGCCAGAAGCTTTAAACCACGGGACCGAGCCAGGGGGGAAGCGTTAGCGCAAAAAGTGAAACCAGGCCGACCCGTTAATTATTGCGTGACATTGTGCTGACACTTTAGCTATTTACTATCTAGAATCCGGACACTTCGCGAGGGCTTGCCAGCGTGTTGATTATAGTCAGAGCGCCGGGACCATTGCTATGGATAACCTTGCCATCAATGTATGCCCACAAACCCCTCTCGAGGTTTTGGAACGGAGACCATCGCATGCCTTGTATCGAGCTGAGTGCTTCTGCAGCCCATCCATTCTTGAGGTCAAAGTATTTGGCCTCGGAGTGAGACCGCGAGTTACCCTGTGTAGGTCGATGACTATCAACCGGTGAGCCGTCAAATGCATTCCAAATGATGTGGGTTCCGTCGATACAAGCCAGAGTCAGCCGCGAGTTGTCTGGCGAGAATGACAGGGCAAGTATTGTGTTGAAACCATTGATGCCGCTGTTCATCGGTGGACAGACCAGCTGGCGGGTACCTGCGTACCATAAGCTGACGGCGTTTGCGGTATCGACAGCGGCAACCCGCCCTTCATCTGGTGACATGGTGACCACAGTAAAACTCTCAGTGCCTTGCCCGCAAAACGACGATTCCATCCGTAAAAGAGTGTCGGCTTCCCAAAACCTGATGACGTTTTCATCGTGCGAGGCTGACAAGATGAATTTTGATGCGATGAATATCGATGTGATACGACGAGAGCTCGTAAGCGTCTTTTGGTATGCTGTATAGGTGGGTATATTCCACACCGAGACACGACCTTCGCTGTCACCTGCCATGATTTGTCGACCATTATTTGAGAAAGCCACAGCATCAACAGGGTCTATGTTGATATACTTGGTGGATGATCCCAAGGCCATGCCAGCTGTGATATCCAGCAACTGTATACCACCCTGACCACCCAGCAGCATGAATTGGCCGTCAGGTGAGAATGCAATGCAGGTGACAGAAATTCGCGCGTCGAATTTCAATATTTTTTTGCGAGCACCTGTCCGCGCTTCCCGAAAGACAAGCAAAGAACGTTCGCTCAAGCAAACAACATCACCAGAGGGCGAGAACATAGCAGGAAGTGCCATACTCTTGAATGTAGAATCCTCTGGCTCTGATGATAATAGTGCACCACTGTTCGAGTCCCACAGATGATAGCGACTCTCGTCCCTACCAAGTAGTGTGGATCCATCAGGGGAGAATGCGACGGATTTTATTGGATGATGAAGACATGACATATCGATATCAGGAGCGACAATGTGGCCTGAGAATGCATCGAGGAGACGTATGTGACTTTCTCCGCTGCATACAACAATGCGTTTGCCATCCGGCGCGAATGCCACGTCGTAGGTGGTGAGCTCGTCACTGTTTTTGACGCCACTTAGTATCGGGAAGGTCCAAAAGAGATCGCGCTTTTGGGTGTCCAAAACACGCAGAGTTTGGTCACCGCCTGAAACAATGTATCGACCATTTTGCGAAAAGGTCAGACACCTCAGTCTTCCGGTGTACCCGTCGCATGGTGGGCCGATGGTTTGACCTGTTTTTGTGTCCCAGAATCTGAGGGTGTCGCCGTGACGTGCTGTGAATGCTCGCCCGTCTGGCGAAAATGCTTTTGCTGAACGTGGCTCATTGCCGAGTTCACAGTCGGCATGGAATGATTCTGGAGTGCTGCACCACGTCTCCATTGACAAGCCAGAGCATACTATCTCCACTTTCCTTTTAGACGAAATTGCGATGCTAACACGATCACAATCGCCTGAAAGGAACGAGCGCAAATGACTCCGCGTCATGGCTTCGTCAAAATTCACTGGCCTGAGGCCCCTGCCCACCACACACGCACCCGATGTAACGTTCTCGATGTGACCAAGATGCGATCCCCAGAACTGCAAAGCGTACCGCGATTCAGTGGTATTGGTGTATTGTGGTTCATCGCTGAGGTTTGCGAGTAGCTGCATGCTCCGTAGCGCGAGCTCTCCGTTGGAAAACTGAAGATCAACCCTGAAATTTTTGTCCGCGCGATCGCTAGTTATGAATTCGAAAAAAGATTTGTGGAGGCGGGGGATTGTCTGGATGTCTATGGTATCGGCTCCCGCCACTAGGACGGTCCTTGTCTGGCGGAAAAAAACCACAACATCCACAGGGTTGCTGCGAGCATGCCGGCGCAAATCAAGCAAGTTGGCAATTGCTCCGATGGATAAAGGCTCCTTCAAAGCTGCCACACAGCCAACGATCCGGCGAAAAGTTTCAAAACGCCAAGTGTCGTCACTCTCAGAGTATGCGAGTTGAAGAATGGTCAAGTATAGAGTATTGATGTCGCCCATTCCTTCAACATTGAGTGTGTCCAAAATTTCGTCCAAACACTCAGTTCCCCGGCGGTGGATCTGATCCTGGAAGAACTTAACCACGGTCACCGCCCAAATGAAAAGGCCTGCTGTATGATTGCCCGTCCTGGACAAAAATACGAAATCTGAATCAGTGGAATGCCGAGCTGTGATCACATGTGATCACATGTGATCACCTGTGACAAGCTGTGATAAGCTGTGAAGTTCATAATCACCTGTGATCATCTGTGAATCCGGCCTGGGAAACTGCCAATTGTTTTACCCACGGCTTTGTGAACTACAGCTGTGATCACAGGTGATCATCTGTGAAGTTGACCGCGCTGTTTGGCGCCTCGCGCTGGTCGAAAGGAATATTTCTGTGAGACCCGCCACCCGCTGCTCTTGGCGACCGCATGGGCGAGGAGCCTCTGCTGATAAGGTTACAGTTAACACAAGTTATATGGACACTAAGATTAAAATTTTGACGGTTGTTTATTATATCATACCGTATGTGTATAAGTGTAGTCCAAGGTTAGGTTAAGCGCAAAGCTTCGAGCGCTAACTTGCTTGCTGACACTTACTTGCTGCGCGGTACTTGGTGGCCTAGCCCTTTAGGCCCGGGTGTAACACTAAGGCGATGGTCGCTAGAACGTAATGTGGGAAGGGGCCCAGAGTTGAGGGGGGAGAGGGACAAACTGTGACAGTTGCTCTGGAGACTTCGATGCCCGTAGGGCGGCACCTGGCTTCTTTAGATAAAGGCGTTCTATCTGGGCCTCTTGGTCCACTACGGTTTCGGCTCTAGATCGTAGTGGAGACAGGCGCGGTCTGAGAGGTATAGGCAGGGCCGCTCGTTGTTTCGGGAGGACAGTGAGTTGCTCTAGTGACCCATGGAGTCGAACGTATCGGTGTATGGGGTCGTGTCTGTCTCTGCGGGTCCCGGTCCGGGTGTCGTGCGGACGGGCGTAAGAACCGCGACTCGGGACGTGCTCGTCTTCGTCTCCGATACGTATGGGCAGGCGAGCGAATGGTAAAGCAGCGGGTTTGGGGAGTAGTCCCGGTTGTGGGCCGAACACGTACGTGTGTCGCTTCGTTTACGACAACTGCGAGGTTTCCGCGTGTGTCAGCGGACGCCCACTACTCCAATTCCTCACCAAGTCCGCCTCGTGCGGTCGGCTCGAAGTCGTCCCGGCGCGCCCAAACCCCAAGTACGTGGGGCAAGAGCGCTACGGACCACCAAAGACTGAGGATGACGAGCTAAAGATCAACCGTGATAAGTCTAGAGTGTAAAGAGCGAAACAAGAGCGAACGCGGGTGTACCGCGTCGGTATAATTCACATTGAGCATGTATGTTTGTCTCATGTATGGGAAGGGTGTTAGTAAAGAAGCATCACATGCCCGACGCGGGTGCCTGGTGTTAAACCCATGTGTATCTCCAGAGAAACCATACTAAATGTTATGTATCCGGATATGAGATTGCGAGACCTGTTTCGTTAAGTCGCTATCTATAGTTCCCTATTTGCTCTCTTTTTGTTTAAATGGGGATGAGGTGAAGTAGTGTTAATGTAGAGGTACCGATCAGTGTCCTGAGCTGAGACGCGGTCGAGGGGAAGCGGGCGGAAAACACGCCCAGGCCGTCCCCGCGGTGAAGGAGACCGAGTCCACCGCCACAACCACTCGCGGGCGCGTCCGCCGACTAGTGCGCGTCAGCAACGTGACGGCTGTAGTGTATGTAATTTTGTCCTTGTGTTTTAGTATGGGTCGTCCTCTGTATTCCCCCCCGCTTCCCCTTCTTGCGTGACATGAGTGCGGCTTGTACGAGGCGCAGCAGCTCGTAGAGGAGCAGGCTCAATTCGTCGCCCAGCCAGCACCTCTGATGGACGGTTCGCAGACGCGTTACTTTATAGTACCTGTGGAAGGCACCTATCTCTCCTATCCTCGCCCCTTGTGTGCAACATCGTCGCTCGCGCTCGCGCTGGCCCGGACCGGCGACAAGACGGCCGACACCCACACCGCGGGACGCGCGCACCCCATCGGACAACCTATTTTTATTCTTTGTTTGGCAATATTTACCAGCGTCTATAAATTCTACTATCTTTATTCTTGCGTGAGGAAAAGGCCAGCAGGAGCCGCCCTACATCACGTTCTTACCGAAGAGCGTAGTGGTAAACGTCTCTGGATACGGAGTCGGTGAAAGGAGGGGTAGGAGGAGGAGGGGCGCGCTAGGGGCACGGGCGACCACCAAGAGCAAGAGAAAGGGCAAGGGCAAGGGGAGGTTGAAAGGGACGATACAAGAGCGCGTGGGAGGCGGCCACGTGGACGTGGTGTAATAAGCCGCAGCGACGGGGTGAGGGTGACGGGTGGCGTGGGGAAGGGAAGGGTAAGGGCAAGGGGAATAAGGGTAAGGGCGACTATGAGTCTAACAGGAGGGCGCGTTGGGGCAGGGCGAGCTCGGCGAAGTCTTTGAGGACGGACGCGTGTGAGTAGCGCGCGGGAGTGACATAGAGGAGGAAGCACAGGTGTAAGAGGTGGTGGGTCCCCAACTCGGACACGTCCGTGCCGTGCGCGGGCCCCACGAAGGCGCTGGTCAGCAGACGTTTGCCCAAGAGGGTCCCGCGCCTGCCCCGCGGTAGCCCTCGCCCTTGGAGCCGCCCCGGGAGATCTATCACCACGTACTCGGTCTCCTTGCGCGCGCGTGCACGCGCCCTCCTCTACCGCTCTCCTTCTCTAGCTCCTTCCACTCGTCGAGCAACTCTGGTTTCACGCAGCCGCGCTCACCCGCCGCACCAAGTGCTCCTGTTTCTACTCCAAGTGTCGTCTCGAGACCGGGCGCCAGACGCGCGCCCCCGTTCTCGTCCCAGTCGGTCGCACCTACCTGCACCCCCTACCGCCCCCCCATGCACGCGCTTGACTAACGTTGCTAGAGCCAACGTAATGTAGGTCGACCAAAAGCTGGTCGAGCCGTTGTTATGCCAACGGGTAAAACTACCCGGAATGTCGCAAAGGTGTTTTGGAACCGTCGCGGCAAAAAAGCGGCGCGCGTCGAGTAGGCAAAAACCTACTCGCTTAAGCCATAGCCCGGAAAAGGACGGCGGTGAAGACGTCGTTAGGGAGAGATAAAGCTGCTACTATGCCGACCACCCGTCCGAGAGTCATGTATTTGACTGCACTTTAATTTATACTCGGTAAGCCACCATGGCGGCGCTGCACTTAGTGAGACGTATACATGAATGTCGTATTACACACGGGCTTTCTCGGATAACACGGTGAATAGGGAGGAAGTTCTGGACAATGGCTGTACTTTCATGGTCCTTTCTCAAGATGGCTAAGAGTTGAAGTGTGTCCCCCGCAAGATTTACGATAATAGACGTCTTTACTGTTATTTGGCTTCGTCCCTTGCACTTAGCTATTAATCGCGGGTAGCAGCAAGGCCTTTGCCAGTTGGCTTTTACCTGCTCGGCGCGTCGCTTTTTTTGCCGCGACGGTTCCAAAACACCTTTGCGAC
>KV417545.1:319299-344821 GCA_001630335.1 Athelia psychrophila | reverse complement strand
AAGGAAGAAGGCGGCGGGCAGGAAGCGATAGGGTGGCACGGGCCTTAAACGAAGACGGAGATTTCTTTGGGCTGGACCGGGTGTTATGATATGGGATGCAGAGGTTCGGATTCGCGTTATTTCGGCCGGATGTTCGACAAACCGGCCGGACCGGCCGTTCGCAAAAGCGGCCGGGCGCGCAACGAAAGCGGCCGGTGCGCGCGAGAAGCGGCCGGTGCGCAAACGCGGCCGATCGTTCGATCGGCCGGTCAGGGGCTATTCCGCATCGGACGATCTTATATCTTACTGGAAAACTTCTCGTTCTCGTTCTTTAGATTTATTCTCTTCGTTACTAGGTATGCAGTATGTTTTCCGTTTCTTATGTTCACAATATAACTTCGTTACTAGACTACTTTCGTCGCTGCATTGCAGATCGCCGGCAGGGTCTTACAAGCATGGCGGACAGCATGGCGAGAGCTCCGGATCAGTTACGCCTCATGTCGGACACATGTTAGATAGTTCTTGATTCATTTACAGTACTTAAGCGACCTTATGTCACACCCACAATAAAACTTACCTTCCTACCTTCCCCTCTGTGTGTGTGCGCTTCGTATCTAAGTCTCCGAGTTTCCGGTTCCATCCCTATCGCTTCGTGTGTGTTGTGTTTCGCTTCGTATCGCTTCGCTTCGTATCACTTCGATCCTCATCCCATTCCTATCCGCCGCCATTCGCTTTCCGTACCGCATCATTCCGCACCTGTATCGCATTTTATCTGACACTCGTAGGGTGTCCTGCCTGAGCTGTATCGCAGCCTAGCGATACATTTCTTCCTCATACATTGGCTTATCCAGCAGCAGTATGGATGCTAATGCCATAGATCGTTGTATCGAGACACACTGTACGATATTTTATCGGTTTAACCTATTGCATCCCTTCGCATCCGTTGCGCATCCCTTCGGTGTATATTCCTGAGGGGATGTCCTTACTTTGAGTGCCATACCCATGTTACCCAGGTACTCATGCATTTATTCTCATTCTCAGTACATCAATGGTATTGAATCGTGTGTTTATGCCTGTCTCCTTGATTGGACGTGAAGCTTCTGAATCACTGTGAGGACTTAGAGCGGAGTTATTGGTGGGGAAGCTTCTGGTGGTCTGAATTTCAGCTACTCTGATTTCCACGTGCTGCCTGATTCCGATCTATAGCAACGGTTCTCTGGTCGTCGATGGTCTCACCACCTCATCCCCGTTCACCATCTCCCCCAATCCCCCAGTTTGCAGCATGATATAATGGTAGAGGTGTTGCATTACATGTGGTGCATAC
The DNA here is from genome assembly GCA_001630335.1 of Athelia psychrophila. Lineage (NCBI taxonomy): Eukaryota > Fungi > Basidiomycota > Agaricomycetes > Atheliales > Atheliaceae > Athelia > Athelia psychrophila. Next base: position 343,518 of record KV417545.1, on the reverse strand, counting down.
AGCTAGAAACTACACTAAAAATATATACACTCCTTACGCATACTACCTAATGCCCATGCAAGACATTCTCCTACAAGTCGAAAGTCCATGGGGACCAAGATCTGCAAGTTCGATCAGCGGCGCAATCAGCAAGCGGCTAGCCAAAATGATGGGACCTAAGTAGCCGAGATGGAAGTAGCCTTGCCAAGAACAATATGACACATGGCTGTTCCATTAATAGGTGGAATTAGCACAGTCCCCGTATGTGGTACTTGCAATCACAGCTAGTCACAGCTAATCACAGCTAATCACAGCTTCTAAAATATACATTGGCCTCTGCCGACGCCAATTCATAAATGTCATGCTGTGATTGTCGCCTGTGATCATCTGTGATAATAGGAGGTTTCGGAGGCGGGACTCGGAAATGCTCAGCGGTATCCGCGTCACCAGCGAAAGTCAAAACTGCTATCAGAAGTTGCAGCAGCTGTGATTAGCTGTGATAAGCTGTGATCACAGCTGATCACAGCAAATCACAGCTTATCACAGGTGATCACAGGTGATCACAGCTTCAATTTTCATTTTCAGTATTATTGTCCAGTACGGGCAAGGATACTGCTGCCCGATCGCATATTGCCTGCAAGCGCTTCTCTCCAGGCCATCGATTCCAATTGAGATCATTTTCCGCGACGATGCATTTGATTTGTGTGGCCATATAGGCAGAGACATCCCGGACTGAGGAAGCTGCAGCAGTGTCGAGGTGTATGTGTTTCACATGTTTAGGATCCATCATTTTTGAGAACGGCCTTCGGATGTCTGCGTCGGTGCGGCTAGAGATGATGACTTTTTTTTGGAATCATTGATTATACTCCATCGGGGAGCGTCTCCCTATGGTAGAGTTTAATCTACGTATGTATCCTGTCTAATATCGTACTTGTTCTCCAATGCCATAGACGGGCGCCCGTAATGAGGCGCCACGAATTCGTGTTTGACTTTTTAGGGCCGGGTATGTTTTGGTTTGATCGTCGGCCTTGTGTTTTGTGTCTCGCTCTGCGTGCTCCTTCGTCTTTGCCATGCAAATGTTGGGCAACCCCTGCCATGCCCCGTTCCGTGTTCCCGGCCCGTGTCCCTGCGCGCTTAGCGTGCTTCATGACTTTGGCTCCTCCTCCGATCTTATCTTGTGATCTCCTTTCGCTTCCCGCTTTTCTTTGCCGGCTCCGGCAGTACCATCGTTCCGTATGTGTCTCCGAATCGTCCCGTCTTGCCTATGAATGTCATGAGTGGCTTTAGGGCTTTGGGGTGGGATAGGAGTGTCTGGATTGATCGGGCTTCGCGACCCAGCGCAGCGGTCATCTTCGCCCTTAGTCTCGACGTTTTCGGGCAATCCAAAAGGAAATGTTTCACTGTCTCGTGTGCTCTGTTGCAGCCTGTACAAACGGGTGAGTTTATGACTTTCAAACGATGGAGATGTCTGTTCAACGGAGCGTGTCCGGTACGTAGCTGAATGTAGATTGCAGCTTGTCCTTTCGTCATGTCGACTTGCAGCTTTCGGAACCTTGTCGATGGCATCGTCGGGTCGACCCTTTGCAGCGCGTCCCACTGTTTGGATGTCCTCAGGGTCGTTGTTGCTTTACCCTTAAGTCTCTTCATCACTCCCATCTCCATCGCTGACTTGCTCCATTTCAGCGGTACCTGCAACATCTCCGGGAGGTTATCCCTGGCTGAGTCGTGCTCCATGCTGGAGGCCATTTTCGCTTGCTTGTCGGCTTCCTCGTTCCCCGCGCAATCCTTGTGCGCTGCGATCCACCTAAAGGTGATGCGGGCTGTTGGGTGTTTCAGCATGACCCTGTCATACGCACTGTGGATTGCGTCAGCAAGTTGGTGCCCGGAGACGGGCTTGTTCGACCGCAGCGCCTTGAGCGCTGCTTGACTGTCGATGTAGACCGATGCTTCTCCTACCTCCCCTTCGTCTTCCCTCCAGAGCAACTCGAGAGACATCAGTTCGCCTGCTTGTTCAGCGACATATACCGTCTGTTCCTCTTCGGTGCCCAGATACTTCCTGAGGCTCGTTTGCGTCTCTGGATTCCACGCGGCTGTGCCTTGTTTGAACATGACGGAAGCTGCGCCTATTCGTCCTTCGAGTCCTGAGCCGTCCGAGTAGATCCTTATTGGTGCAGGATCCGCCATCTCGTCCGCCAGTGATTCGTGTTTCGAATCCGCGATGACAATCCCCATGGCATGAGCCCAGTACGGGTCTCTCCTCACGATCTCAATCTTCTCCATCTTTGCTGGTTTTAGGCCTAAGCCCTCGAAGAGTGTTCGCATCGGCGGTGGGTACGTGTCCTTCCCTCCCGATATTGTTCTCCACGATGCGAAGCTGACCACACTGTGTAGGGGGTGTTCTTCGGGCTTGGTTCCCCATCGCAGCGCTGCTCGATAGCAAACCCTGTTGATTAGCTGCTCCATCGGCAAAAAGTCAGCATGCGCGTCTAGCGCCACAGTCGGCGTCGACTTCAGCGCTCCCGTCACGAACAGACCAGCCAGTCTTTGGATCGGCGTTAACAGCTTCGCGAAGCCCACCGAGCCCTTCTTCTTCTTCTGCCCCATCTCCGGTTCCACTATCGGGCTGCACCATATTTCTGCCGCGTAGAGCATCTTCGGAACCACCACCCCGCTATACAACTGGACGCCTAATCTCCCTGGTACCCCGCGCTTCCCCTTCGACAGCCGTTTGGCTGCCATCATGTACTTTAGGCCTTTGGCCTGTGCGGCATTCGCCTGGATTTTCCAGTTGAGTGCTTTATCCATGTGAATTCCGAGCAACTTTGCTGATTCTTTCGATTCTATGACGACGTCCCCTAGAGTCAGGTTCGGTCGCGCCAACAGCCGTCTTTTCCCTGTTGTTGGGTCGGCCTCCGTCTTCCTTGAGAAGTGTACGAGGGCGAACTTGTCGACCTCGAAGACTGCGTGGTGCTTCTCCGCCCATTCGTTGGCTCCTCCTGGTCTCTCCACCATCGCCGTGAGAATCGTGTTTGTTTCTTCAAAGTCGTCACCCGCCGCCAGGAGTGTCGTGTCGTCTACAAAGGAGGTCTGGAGCTCGTCGGGGCTGCCCGACTCCTCAAGTAGGTCGGGATTGTAAAATCCGTACAGCGGCATTGACAGTGGATTACCTTGATCTATTCCTTTTTGCACCGCGAATATTGCTGACCTGAACCCGTCGAAGGTGAGCCTCGTTGTACGTCCTTCGTTTTGTCTAGCAATCCAATCAGTGAACTCGACGGGGACTCGGCGCTTCCTCATGTTGTGAATGAGTAGGGGGATCACCGTGTTTGGAAACGCCCCCGAGATGTCAAGGAATAGACCGGACACCACTTTGCCTTCCCGCCATTTCCTGTGGATCCAATCCACATTCACCATTAACGAGTCCGCGCAGGATCTACCCGACCTGCCTCCGAACGCGTTCTCGGGCAACAGACCGTGCTTTTCGACCATATAGGATAGTAGCTCTGCCATTACCGACGATAGGATCTTCGAGATGGCCGTGAGAAGGGTGATGGGCCTATATGCCTTGGCTTTCGAGTAGTCGGGCTTGCCGTCTTTCCGGAGCATGATGGTGAGTGATTCCTGCCATTCTTTTGGGTAGTGCTTCAGCGTAAACGTGGCTCTAAAAATCTTCGTCAGTTTATGTACTAGACACTCGCGGCAATGCGTAAAAATCGAATTTGATAACCCATCGTTTCCAGCCGCTTTGTATGGCTTCATCTTCCTTATCGCGCGATCCACCTGTGTTTTGGTAAGTTCCTGGAGCTCCATGCACGCCTCCGGGTATTCTGGGTCTACAGGGAGTTGAAGGTCGTCCGGCTGTGTCGGGAAGAACGTTGCGTGCAGCAGTTTTGCCTTTTCCTCGTCGCTAACCACTTCAATTGGTTCGCCATCCTCCCCTGTCGTTCGTAGGGTCGGTACTCTTGCTTTACCTCCGTCGGAGGCTGGTGTCGACAGGAATTTGTGCAGATCCCAGATCGTGCTGGGGTCCACCCGCTCGAGCCAGTCCAAGAAGTGTTCTTTCTTGGCGGTTTTGATCATCTGTGAATATGAGTTGCGCGCTTTGCGATGCTCTTCATGCACGTCATGTGATATGCAGCCCCTCTGGCCCTCCGCGTACGCCTTCCGCGCTAGTTTTGCAACCGCTTTTCTCGTTTTCGCCAACTCCGTGGACCACCAGCGTCGCATGTACGGCGATGCTTTCACTTTGGGAACATAGAGGTCACGAGCTCTCACCAGTAGGCTGTTGAGCTCCTCTAGTTCTCTCTCGAAGTCCTCGATTGACTCGATGTCTCGATCCTCCATCTCGCTCATACCTTTCGCCACGTACTCCCGGAAATCATCCCATTCCACCCCTCTCCAGTCCCATCGTACCACTTGCTCCGCCCGGTCTGGGGCCGTGTCGAGCTGCAACATAAAAGGCAGATGGTCAGTGCATATGGGTCTCTGGTCCCCCATCACGTCGCATTTCACGATATGCGCCTTCAGCGCCTCATTCACCCACACGTTATCCGGCCGTGTCCAGTTCTTTGAGGTGGTATGCTCCAGTGTCGGTAACCCCGCTGGAAGCGCCATCTCCATCTCCCATGCCGCTGCCAACGCTATCAGCCTCTCCACTTTCCGGTTCGCCTCCGCCGTGAATAGTTGGGCATTTCTGGGGTCGTCCCATAGTGGCGAATGTCTGTTGAAATCACCGATCCAAATATTGTGTACCGGGCTGGTTGCCGTAGGCCTCTGCGCGTTTGGTCCCTTCAGGTAAGCATCAATGGCATCCATGCTGGCGTCGTCCTCTTGATTGTTGTATATGCTGAATATCCGTATGGCCCCGTATTCGCCGACCATTTGTATTCCCACCACGTCGGCCGAGTCCACTGCCAGCGCCTTCCAACTTGTAGTTGGCAGCATCGTGTTGACCAGAATCAGGGATCTGGTCCGTTTTACCTTATTGTTATGTCCTCGCGGGTATACAACTGACCATTTTTGGGTGGCCCTCGTTGTGTCCCTCCAGTCGAAACAGGGCTCTTGTATACATATGACGTCCCATTCCTCCGGGTCCATTCTCTGTAAAAGGTCAGTTTGCGCATCAATTGATTTATTCACATTACAATTCACTATCCGCAGGCGCGGCAATACAGGTTTTTGAACCAGTGTATCATACATTGGCTATGTCCGCATTAGCGGTTTGAGTGATATCCGGTTGTCCTGCGGGCGCTGTGGGTGTGGGGGTGGTAAATTTCTCGGCTGCGGCCTCCATCGCGGCCTTCCTTGCCCCGTACTGGGCTGGGGTCTCGTATAGCCCCTCGTCCGCTGAACCCCAGTACTCCGCACCGGTGCCTTGAGCACCCGTTGGGTATTCGCCGGCCCCTTCTGTCTCTCCCCCTCGCGTGTTCGTGTTAGTATCGGAATCTAGCAGTCTTCCCGAGTTGCCTGCGCGTCCCCCAAAAGTGCCTTCGGGACCCTCGAGGTCCCTCATCATCTGGGCGTACTTCGCCCTCGTTCTTCTGTCATCATCATGGATGAACTCCCACTCTTCCTCTGTGCGCTCCGCGATAGGCTTCTTCCTCATCGCGGTGATGCTTTCCACTGTATTGAGAAACCCTTGAGGCCCTTTGTTCTGCTTCGACCGTGTCTCGTACTGATATTGCTTCTCTCTGTGGCCGTTAGCCTCCCACGTCGCCTGACCTTCCTGTCGGTAAAGTGCTCCTCGTCCTCCAACGAACTCCTCTGCATCCGGGTGGAGAAGCTCCATAGTCTCGTCATCGTCGTCCACGATGTAGTACTTGAATAAGGCGCCTGGGTCCCTCTTGTTCATCTCCACGAGCAGTTTAACGTACGTGTCACATAGTTTGTCGCTGGCTCTGTGCCCATGCACTTTGCAGTTGACGCAAAAGTGCTTCTGAGGGTCCTCGTTCCTGAGCGGGCATTTGTCCGTGTGGTGCGCCTCACTGCAGAGCCCGCAAACGATGGATGCGCTGGGGCAGTTTGCTGCCAGGTGCTGCAATCTCGTCCACGATTTCTGGCACTTGTAGCATCTCGGTGGTTCTGCCGTCAGCTTCCTCGTGTAACTCCTGTTACCCATGACGTATACCCCTTTTCTAAGTGCTAGGTTCGCACTCTGCGGAACGTCAAAGTTTAGTAAAAGGTGAGCTGTTTTCTGCCCCGTCCTCCTATTCTGCTGAGATTTCATCCATCGCGCACTGTTGATGCTCCCTTTAGGTAGCTCGTTCGTGTTCTCGAGGCCTCGTAGGGCCCGTTCTGTGACGCAGAACCCCACTGGTACATTCTCCAGCACCACGGAAATCACCGCATCCGCGATCTTCGCCACCCCTCCCAGGTTCCGTATGAAGGCGAGTCTGTGCTCGCGGATCCAAACCCCTCCTGCTGGTGAGTTCGCTGTGAACACAACATTCCCTCTAGGAAGCGTCTTCGCCCCTTGGAACGTGAGACCTGGAGGTACCTCTTGTCCTCCCTTCTGCATCAGCTCAACGGCTGCTTTCGCTTTTTCTATCAGCACCTCCGCACTGAGCCCTTCGAGCCCCGACGTTGTGCCCTCTTTCTCGACTATCACCAGTATCTTGCAGGCTTCACCCGCTGACTTCTCGAGTGCCTGCTTTTGCGTCAGCGTCCTCGCCACTTTGGTCTTCTCCGTGTGTGTTAGTGGTACCCCGTGGTCGTGAGACGGTGCCGTCGCTGACACGCCCTCTAACACTTCTTTAGCCTTAAGCTCTGCTTCCCTTGCTCTCATCTGGTTCCACCAAAGGGCTGGTGGTGTCAGTCCTGGGGGTCCTCCTTCCACGGTTACCTCCTCTGCTGCGGCTGCCTTTGCGGCCTGCGCGGATTTCACGTCTGCCAGGACTGCTTCGGCCGCCTTCGTCATCCCATCTGTTGCCTTCTTCATCTCTGCCGTTGCTTCTTCCATGGCTTTCGTTACCTCCATCTTCGCTTCCGCTGCTATCTTGGCCATGGCTGACTTCATTTCCGCTGTCAGTGCCTCCTTGAACCCATCCGCGTTCGCATTCATTCCTCCTGCATTCTGCCATTCGACGAGATCGTTCTTTAGAGCCTTCAGCTCGCTCATTGGTTCCCATAGTTTGTTCTTGATTGCGTTTGCAGTGGCATAGGTCACCGCCTCGCCCGTGACCATCTCTATCACCCCTTCTCCGGCCTTGTTCGTTATCTCGCAGACACTCGAATCTGCCACCAGCAGTGCCAATGCCTTGAGCAGCACTGCCGACTCGTTGGTCGTGGTGGGCGACATCTGCATGATCAGTTGTAACATCATCAGCGAGAGCCCCTCCCGCGAAACCACTGTGTCCTCCTGCATAAATTGGCACTCTGTCAGTTTCTGTACGGCTTCGTCAACGGTCTGTACCGTTTCCAGCATGGTATCTTTTAATGTGCTCTTCGTGCTCGGCTTCTTCCCCGTGTCTGATCTGAGACCTCTTCCTGTGTTCGCGCTGGCAGCTGCACCCGGGGTCCCTCCGATCACACTTGCCGGCTTTGCCATGTTTTCTGCTTGGTGAGCAGGCTTAGGTCCCATCTTGTAGTTAAGAATCACCCCAGTAGTATTATGAATGATGTAACTAGACGTTCCGGAGAGTGTATCGATGTGAATGAAAAGTCCTCTCCTTGACTTCTGGTGCCTGGTTCCGGGGTCCCGGAGTCGCTTGTCGTGGTTGCCTAAAGAGGAGAGTCCAGATGATGACTTTGGCATTTCTACTAGATATGCTTGTGAATATCTGCGAAAATATCTTCGCTGTGTCCGCTAGCTTTGACTGGTCGGTCTCGTCTAGCCCGTCGATAACGATTACGACAGGCTTGTCCAGATCCGATCTGCATACAATTTCGAGAGCATTCACAAAGAGCTGAGATGCCTGTACACTTGAAATGCCATCCATGAGTGAGGGTTGATTTTGTAGAGCGGTGACGATCGCGATCTCGACATCTGTATGAGTAGAGCGGTCGATAAGTTGGCGAGCGATAGACGGGAAGTACAGTCTTGGATTGGTAGTTTCGGCGTTGTTGCGATTGATGAAAAACTGTGCCCAGAGAGTCTTGTCGTCTTTGCAGGCTCGGGCGATGGAAGCAGTGATGGCAGATTTACCGGCCCCTGGATCTCCTGTGAGCCAAAGAAATCTTTGGCTCTCGTTGGACTTGTCGTTTCTCCAATCCAAGATCTCAGCCAAGATCTCAGCTCGTGTGCCCTCGTGACATGGCTGCTTGCCCTGCTCGTCATATGTTGGGTTCGCCACGGTGCGAAGCATCTGAACGAGGTACTTCTCTCGCGCCTTCGCTTGCTCCTGAGCGTCTAACTTATCATGGATACTCTGCTAGATAAATCAAACATGCTCTATTAGAGCATGTAGAGTAAGAATTTTGCGGGTGCTCACCAGTTGGTCCTTCTGATGCTGCCGGATTTTATCGATTTCAAAAAGTATGGTGTCCATGCCTTTGGAAAGTTCTATGAATGAAAGGTCCTGCGAGATGACATTGTCGGTTTGAAAAACGTCACTTGTCGAAGATAGTGTACTTACCGTAAACAAAGCTCGAGCTCTGTCTATTCGGGTCTTGAATTCTTCGATCTCCTTCGCTATGCTAAGCCCATGCTTGATACTAGACCATCGGCCATCATTCTGATAATTCTGTCAATACCATTGTAGCTTCAGATTTGGTATGCCGTCATACAATTCTCGCCGTCGCCCATGTGCATATTTCATCAATGAGATCTCTAAGGATGACTTCTGTCACATTTAGATCTCAAAGGATTCGTATAGCACGCACCGACACTGCGAAAGGTTCTGATTCGCGGTAAGGGTAACATTGGCATTTTCGCTTCCCTTGAAAGCTGTCTGCATCTGCGCAACCCAATGAACTATCTGCCCGGTGAAATCTTGAACTGTTGACTTCGCTGTTGATATAGTCTATGTTTTGCAGGTGAGTACATGGTTGGCGGTCGCTGTTAGCCCATAGTTAAGGAACTTACTATGCCCGGTCTCAGCAAAGAAGTCAGCGCTGTAACCAGACTGCGAGCAGGAAATGGGCTGTCGGGGATAAACTGCATCACATCATCGCTGTTCTTGATCGCAATACAGACTTTGTGAAGAACTTTATCAAGCGAAGACTGTGGATGCTTCTCAGTCCAGTCTGACATCGTCTCGAAAAATTTCGCGTCCAAGTTCCATGATTCCCATGACGCTGCTTGTGACTGCGTCCCAATGATGCTAGGACTCGGAGGCGACTGGTATGAAATCGGGATAAACAGATGACAAGACGCGGTGATGAGTTACCTAGAAGTGATACAATTTGCGGGTTTATCATCTTTGTGAAATTTATCCCAGAGTTTGAGTAGAAAATGCTTCAAGTGATTCGGCATGATCCTTGCTCGTTGCTTGAAAGCAAGGTCCGACTTCGTATACAACCGCCGCGCCGGTCCATAGAACAAACCACAACTCGCACCTCCGGGCCCTCGTACCTGCAAGCTCCATAGCGACCTTCATAGCACGCAGCGCCTACCTCAGCCAGTGATTCTTCTTATTCTATAATCATCCACCAAATGGACGTAAATATCATTGCTGTTCTTAAAGAGGGCAGTATCCTATCTCTCGTCAACGAATTGATCGTGCATCGTGACTTGGCTGCAGTGAGTTCAGACCTGTTATTTATTTGCATCAGAATCAATTCCAACTTTCCTCCTGCAGTGTCATGGGCAGACAGATACAGTTCTAGAAAGTCTAAGCGCGGTTGAGACACTTCAATGCACGATCGAAGCGCTACGACGGACGGTGCGAGACTTGGAACAACGATTGACTTTACGTGACGAGGAGGTGGGGGGAAAGCAAGTTACGATAGAGGACCTTCGAAGTAGCATCAAAGCGATGAAAACCGTAGTAAGTGCATGCCCAAGTCATCCGTACAATAGCTAACATCCCCCGACCGAACTTTATAACAGATACACGAAGATGAAGAAGACCTTCAACAGGCATCGTATAGGATCGGAAATCTTGTAACCGAGGTCGCGGAACTACGGGAAGTTCTGAAAGAGGCACAAGAGACGCGGATTTCTCTTGTTAAAAAAGCTCAGCGGAGAATAGACACAATAGTGGAGCTTCGGGGCGAAATATTTGATGCAGAAGTGAGTCGCGAGTTGTGATCGACGCGAGAGTTGATATTGACTTCAAATAATTAAGGCCACAATGGCGAGGCAGCTTGACCTTTTGAAGAGTGTCCATTCTCTCAGACGACCTTTCGCGCATCTACCGCAAGAGATCATCCACGCGATCTTGACGATGTCAGTCTGTGATTCTGCCTTTCTCGATCCCACTCTGCACTCCGGTATCTACTCGGCGTGGCAACACGATTTAGGGATAAAGAAAAGCTTCTGTCTGGTGTGCAAGACATGGCGGTCAATTGGTCTCGCACTGCTTTACGAGACTGTTTTTATCTCCCGCATAGGCCAGATATCCTTGTTAATGGATGTCTTAGAGTCGGACGGCGGCATAGGGGCACTCATCAAAAGTATCGACATCTCGTGTGTAGCTCCCCATGGATATCATTCGCCTCAGACTCGCCACGCGCTCCTCTGCATCTTCAGCTATTGCCCGAGGCTCGCCAAGGTTACCTTTGGAACGACTATACTTCCTCGCGAGCCATCTGCAACTACAGTGCTATTACCAGCAACATCCTATCTCACCAACTTTGAGAGCACGCATTCACAGTCATCAAACGCTTCTCATCTGGTAGCTCTGTTGGCATATTGCAGGAATTTAATGTCGCTGAACTTATTGATCGAGTCTTTCGCGGTTGAAAGCTTCCCGGTTGTGACTTTGGATGTACTGGAAACGCTGCGCCTCACGATCCATGGCGCAGGTTTGGGGGTATATCAGGCAATTTCTGGATCTTGGAATATGCCATCCTTGCAAAACCTAGTTCTCACGGAGAAGAAACTTTTGAGGACAGCGACGGACACTGCGCAACGCGAAGTTTTCTTCGCGAAGTATGGTCATGGCCTCAGATACCTGAGCATGCGTCCAGCAGTCACTGCGCTTGCCGAGCTGGAAACCTTTCCCATTCATCTCCAGCAACTGTTGAATTTTTGTCCAGCCCTCGAGCATCTCGCGATCTCTCCAGCGTGTGTCGCTGATTGGCCCAGAACGCTATCTCACCCAAACATCAAATGGGTTGACTTTTGGCAGCCCAATGATCCACGTGGCAACTCTACACTGGATTACTTTCCCGCCAGTAAATTACCGAGTCTTCAGCGATTACGACGGCTGGATGGGCGTCCGCAAGGCCTTCCTTCATATATCGACTGGCCATCTATTCTTCCACCTTGGACACCCTTAGGAGAGATGGAGCGAGAATATTGTCACTTGGGAATCATTATTCGACAAACGCCATCTTTCATATACCGGTCGGATACAACTGCAGACGTTGACTGGAGTCACGACCTTGTCTTGGACTTGGAGGCCACGGAGTACAACTCCAGTGATGACAGTACTTATGCTCCGTCTGAAGAAGATTCCGACGATAGCTTTTACAGCGATGACGAGAGCGTAGACATTGACTATGATACAGGCTTCCTGTATTCAAATGAAGATGTAATGCCTTGATACATCTGCTGCAAGCTAGCTCGCTTCTTCGACTTGCTCTAATATAATTGGCCCATGCGAAGTACCTTCCAAGATCAGCGTTCAACCACGCATCGTGTCGAGCAGTTGCCGGAGGGCAATGACCTAGGTGGATCGAGAGCGCTTTCCCGTTTACTCCAGCCATTCCAAACTGTATCATGCATGATCGTATTGGACGCTAGCGATTGATCTCGTGATTCATCCAGTGACATACACCGTGTTCCTGCGGCACAACTAGCTATGGCAAGCTATAGCTCCCCAAATTTGTCCCATTCCCGCCAATGGACTGGCAATACAATAATACAACTTTTTATCAGGCTAGGCGCACCAGGGCGCACCAGGGCGCACTGCGTGTTTCTGCTATTTCAAAGATGGGAAGCACAAGAGAAATAATATAACGGGCAGCTTCCCCCAGATCCGAGTCACATCCGGGTCTGGAGGCAATTAATGTTGCATAGCCAGAGGCTCAGAGAGCAGTGATGTTCTTTGGTTTACCTTGATTGGCGCGCGTCAATCTAAAGGCTGAAAGGCCGGTCGTGATAGTCCTGTCACTTGGGGGGTGCTATGGCAGTACTACTACTAGTCTGGTAGTGGGCCTACTTAACGCCTCAGGGATGGGGTGTGCCCTGGTGTGCCTGGGTGTGCCCTCGAAGCGGGTTGAAATTCAATTCCGCACAGAGCCCACCCGGCCTGTCTCGTTGCTGTCTCGTTGCTATCTCGGTGCCGTCTGGTCTTCAACTTCTAAATCTGTTGAACGGTGCTGGTCCATGCCCCGTTGTTTTGGATCCACAACCCGTGTCCGAGGCCTTGTGACTTGCTCACCAATTCCAATTTTAGCCAGCCCTTGACATGTCAACTCTCGAGCTCGTGCACAGACTTGGCACAAACACAATGTATTTTCTATATGCCGGTTGTCCCTGGAGCGGCGTTAATTCTGAATTTTCCTCAGCTGAACTTCCATTACGCGGCATACACTTCCCGTTGTATTAAACGGTTTTTCTTGGTTTCTCCCGCGTTGTCCGCCTTCCGTCCGCTAGTATTTTTTAGAGCTGTCTGTTATTTGAAACAGGCTACCGGGAATCGTAGACTCGACTCCATTCTCCGCCGGTGGTTAATTATCATTAGTGGGGGGTTGGGGTAGGGTGGGGGGGTGGATAGACGAGACGGATGAGGATGCGGCTTGGATGACTGCTATGAAGTATCCCCACGCAGTCGTTGAATAACGCTCGTCTAACGTCTGAGTTACGCTTACAGGGGTTTGGGGAAATGAAGCAATTGTGGTATTATGATTTAGAATGGAGGAGAAAAGACACTGTATATCATACAAAGGAGATAGCCACAGGCTACCGAAATGTTCATAAAGCGAAAAACCCAAGAAAAACGGGAACGTGTCAAAGTAATATTTAAACCTCAGTGTGGTTTGCCGTGGAAGGTGTCGTTACAATGGTAGGGGGGTACTGGTGCTGCTGCATCGGCGCGTTGTTGTTGGAGGGGGCAGCAGCAGATCCGGCACCGGCACCGAAGAAACCCGCCTCCTTGACCGAGGTGGTCCATGTACGCTCGCCACGGTTGGCGCCGATGATGGCCATGACGAGGACGATACCAGAGTACACCATGACTGTCAGAAATCAGATGAGCGGTGTGCAAATTGTGCAGGCACAGGTAGGTAGCAGACTCACGGAGAAGCCATGTGAGGTATGAGAACGCCATAAGGGCCTGGAATTCGTGGCAGGTGGGCAGGTAGTCGTCAAAGACGTAGCTGCAAGAGCCATCGAATAAGAACGGCAAGTCAAAAATGTTGGTGGTGTAAGCAGCAGTGGCGAGCCACAGCACCCATAGCACAACTGCGAGGAACATGAATACGAATATCTAATGTTGAGAAGAGCACAACTGGACGTACGCAGTGTGACAAGTTCAGTGACAATCATTGAAGTGAAGGCACCACTTCGCACAGCGTCAATTATCAACCTAGTTCCGTGATCAGCTTCTCAGTCGCGTCGCGTCCAGGAAAAAATGCGCTCACATTACGGGCAGGGCGACGAGAGTGAGAACTGCTGTGGCAATCGCCAGTGCAGCAAAGTCAAAAGTGATTCCACCAATCGACTGAGACTCAGAGGTGTAGTTCGCTGCCAGCCCCAGCACGATGACCGAAAACAGAATGGACAAACCTGACGGCAATTGCTCAGCGCATGCTATAATGATATCAAACCATTATGAACTCACTGAAGACAACAGTACGCGCGATGTGCAACATTGTGGGCGAAGGTATAGTTGTATGTGGTTTGAGAAGGGGCAAACTACTTGTTGGGCGTCTCGAGAGTCTGGCTTTTATTGTAGGCCGTGGCTGTGTGCCGGCGATTGACCGTGACTGACGTTGGATATTAGTGCATATTGCCTGATATTGCTGGGCATCAGATTACTTACAGCACAATAATTACAGCAACCCTAAAATTGCATGTGCCTGGCTCGATGTGCAGTTGCTACCCAAGCAACAACAATCCCTCACAATCCCCGAACTCAAATTAAACATAGCTTAAACGTCGGTCAAGCAAGTTCTTGAAAATGTTTCATTGCTTACATAGGATGATATGAGCCTGCAGCTTTGGGTGCATCCAATTCTGGCCCATGTTCTTGCAGTGCTCTATAGTATAAGTTGTTCGATAAGGATGGTCATTGGTCGGGGATCCGGAGGAGTTCAACCTGTCACTGTCAGGGACCGCGGACCTGCATTATGTGCACCGCCACCCGGAAATGCCTACCGTTATCCGAGCCCCCCCAACGTCCAACATCAGCTCTCTCGTATCTGCCATCGCACAGCCTTTTTCACATCATTGATGCCTTGGCGAGGAGGTGAAAGAGTCACAAGGGAACTGACTGGAACTGACAACGGAAACCATGACGAGTGTACTCATTGACAACCTAATATCTATATATGTATGTAAGTACTGCACATTCTTGACAGCATAAATTTGCAACAAGGGTGGGCCAAACAGGGTTAAACGCGCCTGAGGGTATATAAATACTATATCCTGCATAGCAACAGGCGGGCCAGGCCAAATGAATGTAACATTGTAAGATTTGAAAGGGACAAAGCGAGCCAAGGCCACCCCAACTTTGAGATCCGTCCGACAATCGTGTCAAACGCAACTCGTGCCCCCCTCGAATTCCTCACGAGCTGGCGGTCATCGCGAGAAGACGAATGGTTTATCACATTCCAAAGCTTTGCCAGAAGGTGGGGTGAACGTGAAGATGTCCTGCTATAAAACGTGGGGGTCTTTCCACCGTAAAGGCGATATTTCTGAGGGGCTGAGAGACGGGAACCCGTCGGTCGACGCCATTGGGTCCAAGTATCCATCATCCAGGAATGGATTCCGATCCTGGTCCTGGGCCTGAGCATCCTGCAACGAGATAGCACTCCGCATCGCTTCACCGTCCCCGTCCCCAGTCACACGCACAGGCCCGACAGGACTCCCGATAGAACCGATTTTCACAGATTTCTTTTTGCCTTTGAAAGCGCTAGGGCTGCTTTTAAAGCTGGAGCTAAACGAACGCTCCATCGCGCTGGGGGGGCTCGCGAAGGAGATGGGCGATATGAACGTCTCGGGATCGTGCGTGTCGTCCCTCACCAGAGTTGCTGTCGTGTTGATGGCGGACATCTCTCGACCGGCAGAGAGATTCTCCCGCTCAGCGGAGGCGTTCGAGCGCACCGACATCTGGTGGCTGTCGCTGTCGCTGTCTTTGTGCTCAGGTCTTGAGTTGGTAGCACGGCTGACCGACCGGAGCGACCCTGACAGCCACCCGTCGGTCATTTGGCGCTCTCGATTCACAATGATGCGCCGGCGGTGGAGAACCCTGCACCAAAATAACACGAGAAGAACAACGAGCACTGCGCCCACGATGGCGCCAACAACCGCACCCCCGATTTTAGCACTAATCAAAGCCTTAGCGAAATGCGCCGAGCGCGAAGGGGAAGCGCATACTCACGCAGGTAAGGGGCCCGCATTAGAGCTGGGGCTGGAGTTCCTGCTTCCACCGCCACTCGTAGGCTCAGGGAACCCCGTCGCAGTCGACGTGATCCCACCATGCCTTGTAGTCATCACCATTGTCGTCTCAAATGTGCTTCCGTCGACGGTGATGGGCATGGCGAGAGTCTCGGTGGTAGGCGTGGCGCCATAAACCGTGACCCATGTCGAGGGGATGGCTGAGAGTGGGCCGGTCCAAAGGCCCGAACTCGAAGAGCCGCTGTGTGAGGTCAGGGTGTGTTTTGGGAGGGATGAATGTAAATTAAGAGCTCACACAGGTGCTACCTCGGTGGGAGAAGCAGGGCCAGGAGAGCTATTTCCCCCGGCGGTAGTGCTTACACTTCCGCCGGGGTTTCCAGGAGGAGAATTGGGATTGGAAGTGGAAGGAGCAGGGGGGGTAGGGGCCCCGGAGGAGGCCGGAGGGGTGGGCGCTGTGCTTGACGCAACAGTTGACGGGCCGACTGACGTCGCGGGAGCCGTGGTCGGTGTCGTAGAAGTGTTCGCCGGCACTGAAGTCGTGCTAGTGGTAGTAGCAGCGGGGGTAGTGGTGGTGCTCGCTATCGGACGTGAAGTCGAGGTCGTGGGCTGTACCTGGGTGGTGGGAGGGGTGGAAGTTGTGGTAACCTGGCCACCTGGGTGGGTGGCCAGGGTGCTCGGTGGGGCTTTGCCAGGCGATTGAGAGTCGTTGGAAGGCATCGTTTCAAAGGAAACACAAAAGGAGTAAAAAGAAAGTCGGGGCTCTGCGGGCCAGTGGGTATGTCAAGAAATAACACAGTAAGAGAATGACTTATGTCACAGCAAGAGACGCATAAGTCTTAGAATAGCGCTCAGGAATGAGGATAAGAGCCTTCCTCGACGTTGAGGGAAAGTACAGAGGAAAGAGGGGCTCTCGTGCCGGTGCTACCTGGAAAGCACATCTGAAAAGTTAATGTAAAGAAGCACGCGGCAATCAGCAACCTGATATTGCCTCAGTGGCGGCATAGTGGCGGTGATTCCTGACATACCTAATCGGGTGCTGGAATATCCGCATTGGACGAAACCAATCAGGGTGAGCACACGTAGTGACGAGATTAACGCCGTCAATCAGACAGCTTCGAACTTTCAATTCTCAACGGATTTGGTTAGGGCCTGTTAGGGCCTTGTCATGACTGCACTATTCACACGACCACCAAAGAGCGATGTCAGTAAAATCTGAGAAAAACATGCGTTCAGTGGTTGAGGTCAGCTACTCAGATAATGCAGGATACCTATCGAGAGTTGACAAGTCGGCTGAACCCTGATCAGCATCCTCAGATATCAAACCGTCTTCGTGATCCTTTACGAGACTGCCCCACGTTAGCGTGATGGGCGCGGTGACGCGCGGCGTCGTGCGCGCCATCAGCTATACATCCCGCCCTCCACCTGCATGCACACCTCGAGCTCGGTCCCCTACACGGTAAGTGAAAATTGACCTTGCATACCATACGACAGCATGATGCGTGACGCGCCAGCCACCCCGTGTGGGCGAGCTTGAGCATGCATGGAGGGCAATACCTCTGCAGTCGAAAACTAGCAGGCCGTTGACAATGTATAGACCAAGACTTCGAAAACACACGCTTCAATTGAATAGAGCCGTATAAGCAGCGCACGGGTGAAACATCATGAGAGCAGATAAGAACCACAATCCGGAGGAATGAGAACTTGATCGCGATCGTATGAGTACCATGACCATGTCGAATGCATGATCGGAGCAATGGTTGCAGGTTATAAAAATGACACTCCTTAAGAATACTCCGTAGGAAGAATGTCAAGCAGAATCCAGACTGAGGAAAGAACATCTGTACCGGTCGCAAGGATGTGCTTACTCCATCGCCCCAGAATATGCGAGTTCCAACAGCACCGTATCAGTTACACTGGCAGGTAAACTTAGCGATGGTAGCAGCGTCGTGCACGCTCAATGCGGAGTCAACGTGTGACGGGCAGAGGAGAATGCCAACGATCAGGTAAAAAAACTCTGACTCCGAAGAGTTCTCAGGGCCTCCGTGGATATAATTATAAGCCATGCGAACTGCATCCAGCGCGTTTGACATGTAATTTGTTCGAGATCAGTATGAGGTTGTCAATGGGATAGTATTATATAAGGCATTAATCGAAACAACATGAGCACACCCAAAATAAAATACAGCGCACATAAGCCCAAAACAAAGCAGAAGTGCAACAGAAATAATAGGCAAAATTAAAATCTAATCGTCATCGCTGTCTTCACTCGAAGAATAATCGTCGTCCTCCAGACCCTCGCCGCCCGCAAACTGGTTGAGCGACATCGGCGGCCCCGACGGCGCAGGTTCTTCTGCCACAGCGGCGGCGAGGAAGTCCTCCTCCTCCTCTTCATCTTCGAGATGCTCGTTGAACTCCGCCTCGAACAAGTCGTCGTCAATTTCTTCCACTTGCTCACCGTCGCCGTCGTCCACCTCTTCCATGAATATGTGGCCGACTGGGGAGGGCGGCGCGGGCGAGGGGACACTCATACCAACAGGCACAGGGGCTGCGACCTCATCCCAGTCCTCCTCTTCCTCAGAGTCGGAAGCAGGCTGTACAGTGGGAGGGGCGACCGGGGCGGGGAGCGGCGGAGGCGCAGCAAACGTCCCCGGGAGCGCGAGACCCTCAGAGGGCGGCGAGCGCCGGCGCTTGGGTTGGGGCGCGGGGCGCGAGGGCAGCACGAATCGCTCTTCCTCCACATCCACTTCGCGCTTAGGTTTAACGTTCGCCTTGCCTTTAGGCGGGGCGGGTTTCGTCTTGGAAGTGCCAGTGGTAGTGGTAGTGGTGGGCGCCTTGAGTTTGGGCGCTGTGGGCCGGGGTCTGGCAGGTTTGGGTTTGGCTACTGGCAGAGGTGGGGGCGGGGTGGGTTCGCGTGGAGCTGGCATTGGAATGTCTTCCTCCGACTCCTCTTCTTCCTGCTTTGTTGGAAGCGCCTCTTCCAGGTCCCCTTCTGCGTCTTCGTCCATCAAATCTCGCTCAAGCTGCTCCTGAAGGTCAAAGTCACGGTCCTGTATTGGTGCCCTTGCAGCGGGAGCCATTGCTATTGTCCAAAGTTGATTATCAGTCCGGGATACCTTCCTCTGAGACTGGTAGACCACGCACGGGAAGATGAAGGTCGTCTACTCCCGCTGCCAGAGGTAACCTTCTTGTCGTATGCTAGCACCACGGTGGAATCAAGTTTCTCCAGCGTGAACGCCTAGCCGCAGTTACGATTAAGATAACACACTCCTCGGAACGTCATGCGTGAACTCACCCCAGTCTCCTCGTCGTATATAAGTACGCACACGCAGTCCATATTCGCAGTCTGCTCGGTCCCCGTGAACACATGCCTCTCCCCATCCTACCCACCAGTTAGTAGGTGCCACAAGACGCACCGTACTTGAAGAGGGGACGCACCTGCATTCCCGATCGCTCGACAGCAACGCTGCTGGGCCCGTCATTGCTCGGCTTCACGTTGATCGTCCCCGGCTGGCTCGAGTCGATCGATTCTGGCTTGAAGTTGTCTACGCGCACGATTCAGAATTTGCATTTCAGAGGATGCTTTGGCCACGCAGACTGAGACTAAGGACGAACATCGGAAGGAGTAGAAGTCCTTGTCAAACAGCGCTGCCCTCTTCGCCGCTGGGGCGCCCTTGCGAGCTTTTAGTGCGCGGGTCAGGGAGGAGCCGAGGGCGACGGGGTGTCGGCCTGTCAATGGCATCCAGGAGCTTTCTTCGGAGGCCATCGTCGAGGATAGAGACAAGGGGTGTATGCTCAATGTATGCTGGTCAATGCTTGATGCATGTAAGTGAAACCCGGCACATTTGCGGATGTAAATACTGGCCCCTTTCGGATGCCAGGTTGCAGTTTCACTTTCAGCCTTTGAAGTTCTATCCTCTGGTGATAAGTGAACGAATGGGTTTCCGGTTGGATGGCGGTCATAATTTTTGAGGTAAGTATATCGCGAAGCGTCTAGCGCAAGTACTCTTTCTTCATGCAGCGAGTGACCTTTCCACAATTGCCACACTCCCGCGGCTCCGCCTCAAATGCTTCACGATGTTCTTCCCTTCCATCCGCCGGGTGCCTGTCACCAGTATAGTGTTTTCCACGGCCCCCATGGTACCAAGCAGGAGCTTTTATCAGATTGTTAATAAGAGTACGTTCGCCATGCATATGCACTCACACTTAATGCAATAAGGGCGACCAAAGTTGGAGATGTAACAGTAGCAACTGCCTGGAGGAAACGCCTATTTTAGCGAACGCCAAAACGAAATATCTGCACAATACGCTTACTTCGTATGTCGTGACAGACACAGCTCCCACAGCTCATGTAACCTGTTAGACATTTAAGCACGCCAGTTGTCTCACTTCACCCCTTCGATATCAAACAGCTCCGAGAATAAAACTTACCGCAGTCATCACAAGAATCGTCCAGCGCGTCCTCATCTTGCTCTTCCTTACCTTGCGGAAACTTCACTCCACATCCGGTGCAGCGGTCCTTTGCGGGCCTCGGTTTGGGCTTGGCCGCTTCGGCCGCGTTGATCTTGCCCAACATCGCGTTGATGCGTTTCTCGCTCATGCATTCTTCTTTGTGCTTTGGCCAGTCTGCTTTGCAGCAATCCAAGCTGGAATGAGAACGTATACTGTATCAGCTGCGATCCCAGCCTGAGGTTGGTGAATCGTGATAGACGGAGAAGGCGACTGACCTGCAGTATTTAGTCCTGTGGCATGCTGAACACTGTGTGTCCGAAACGAAGGAGGCTGGTTTTCGGACACGAAGCGTCAGCGCAGGATGTAGACTTTTCAGACATGGCAGGTAGGAGTCGGGACACGGAGCCAAACAGATGCAATTTTTGAAGCACGCGCCGCGGCGAACTTTGACGGTAATGACCTCGGCAGGTGTATACCTGTAGATTTCGATGTCACCAACATACAAATGCTCTGTTTATTCGCCATTCCTTCTTGTCCCCCAACCGTTACATGGCCAACTTCAAAACCCGAAGAATCATCAAAGATCTCTCTCAATATACACCCGCAAGATATATTCTATGCTCCTCACCTCACTCTTCATCATCGCGCTCTCCACTCGAGCGCGCCGTTCGAATCTCGCGCTGAGCACAGAAGACCGCCGTGCACGCCATCATGCCCGCCGCCCTGTAGACTAGTTTAATCATCCTCTAAGTACATTCATCTTCAACAGCTGTCGATCTCGAGCTCACCTTCCAGCCCCCAGATAGCCCAGACCAGTGGTGCTTCCGGTGACCGCCCATGTTGCCGCCGCCCATCGAAGACTTTCCCGCCGAGATTTTCTTCTTGATGAAGTCCTCATATAAGATCTAAGTGTGAGTGAACGATGTTGATCATCTCGAGAAAGTCTTACTGAAGACCTCATGGACATGTCCGCCGCCATACCAAACTCGCACCGATTGCCACCCGTCTAACAAGTAATCGACCACAGCAAGCAAACAGCAAGACCATGTCAATCACGTCACGTCGCCGTCGACTGTGAATGATAATAATTACTGCGACCGCGTCTCGTTCTATCCTCCTCACATGTCGCTCATCGTGTTTGGATTATAGGTGTTCTTCAACGTGCACTCACATGGATCCACTTCCCCGCATAACGACGCATACCCTCATCGCGGTTTACGGGTCTAGTAGCCGCAGGGAAAGTAAGTCGGTGAAGCCAATAAAGCGTCATTGCGTCTCGCTGTAGTGGCGAGGTACGTTCTTCTTTCCCTTTACCGTTTGCTACCAATCCTTACCATCTGTTTATGGCCAGACGATCTTTCCTTTGCGTGATTGCGTGACTTCTATCCTCTATCCCCGGACCCCGAGTCCGGGCCCTTGCGTGACTTATTTCTTCCCTTCTTCCCTCCCTTCATTATTCATTCCCTTACCTTATCACCGCACTCCCCCTTTACCTACATTTCTCCTCCAATACGGCGCTCAACCTCTTCGCGGTTTGGAGGATTAGTACCTGTCCGCAGGGAAGCTAATAGAGCGCCATCAAGTCAGTTCTTATAATAAACGGTACGTGCCTACATCCTCCCCCTCCCACTCATTCTGATCATTTGCGCTGTTTATCAGTAGGAACGGTCATTTTCTACGGAGCTTGGGCTCCAAGAACTTGCACGGATCCGATTTGTATGGGCCTCCCCCTTCCACTCGTCTATTACACATGGTACGCGCACATGTTTATCCCTGTTCGTTTGCACGAATTCTGATTACTTGCGCTATTTATTAGCAGGACTGGCCGCATTTTCTACAGAGTTCGAGCTCCAAGAATTTGCACGGATCCGATTTGTTTGGGCCTCGCACTGCCCCTTCCTATATGGTACGTGCATATATTTATTATTTTCCTGTTCGTTTCCACAGATTCTGACTGCATGCACTATTTATTAGCAGGACCGTTCGCATTTTCTACAGAGTTCGAGCTCCAAGAACTTGTACGGATCCGACTTGTCCCCTGTAGGTAATGCCCCTCCCTTAGTATACTGATCCTTTGTGTGATTTCTTTCCCCTGCGGGCCTTTGTGTGACTTCCTTCTTCTTTTCCTCCCTCCCTTTACGTTACCTCGCCTCCCTTACATACACTCTTTACCTACATTTCTCCTCCAATGCGGCGCTCAACCTCTTCGTGGTTTGGAGGATTAGTACCTGTCCGCAGGGAAGCTAATAGAGCGCCACCGAGACAGTGCGTATAGTAAACGGTACGTGCCCACATTGCTTCTCCATTTTCACCTATTCTGACAGCATACATTGTTTATTAGCAGGAACGGTCATTTTCTACGGAGCTTCGGCCCCAAGAACTTGCACGGATCCGATTTGAATGGGCCTCACACTGCTCCCCTGTCTGCTCGTCTATCATACACGGTACGCGCATCTATTATTATTGTTCTGTTCGTTTTCACGTATTCTGACAGCATGCACTATTTATTAGCAGGACCGGCCGCACTTTCTACAGAGTTCGAGCTCCAAGAATTTGCACGGATCCGATTTGAATGGGCCTCGTACTGCTCCCTCCTGCTCGTCTATTACATACGGTACGTGCATATATTTATTATTGCCCTGTTCGTTTTCGCGGATTCTGACTACATGCACTATTTATTAGCAGGACCGTTCGCACTTTCTACAGAGTTCGAGCTCCAAGAACTTGCACGGATCCGACTTGGAGTCCCCTGTAGGTAATGTCCCTCCCTTAGTATACTGATCGTTCCTTTGCGTGATTTCTCTCCCCTACGGGCCTTTGTGTGACTTCCCCTCCCTCCCTTTGCTTACATTTACGTTACATCGCCTCCCTTACGTACACTCCCTTTACCTACATTTTTCCTCCAATGCGGCGCTCAACCTCTTCGTGGTTTGGAGGATTAGTACCTGGGCGTCACTGCGTCCAGGGAAGCTAATAGAGCGCCATCGAGACTGCACAGGTTTCTGTATTCATATTTATCGATTCTGACTACATGTTGTATTTATATGCATATGGATCATGTTACTTTACTACATATTGCTATGTATCTGCCTTCGCCGTTGTTCAACATGCCACGATATCAATTTAGACTTAACATGGTACTTGCTAAGACTTGGTATCGCGCTGGCCGCATGTTCGCAATGATGTTGACCTACCGACCCTCCTTGCCTCAATCTGTGAATGAGTTTACAATCGTACGCCGTGTCATAACTTCGGCTTCGAGTTATAGCCATTACTCAAGCGCCCCATTCGTTATAAAAGCTATGCGATGCAAAGCACATAAGCAATCAAATATTCCTCATCTGCACGTATTTCCTCAAGCCCTCCGCGCCTTTTTACCGCCCTCGTTAATGCCCGCACCCTCGTCCCAGGCCCGTTTGCGGGAGGCCGCGGCGGGAGAGCCCCCGTCCATGTCTATATCCATGTCCTCGGCCTTCGGGCGGTTGATACCCAGGGGCGGACAGGACCACGCGTTTATTATCGAGTCTTCGCCGCCTGTTACGAGCACGTTGTTCTGTGTCCCGATGTCAATGTTAACATCGCACTGAAAGGCGGGAGGTGGTACTTACAGGTTCATCGTAGAGGAACGACCGGACGACACCGACGTGCCCGTGCGTCCACACGCGCTCGAGGGACCACGGCGCGGACGCACTCGAGAGGTTCGAGCTTGTGATGAGCGCGACGTCTCCCCTAAACCAATCAGAGTTAATGATTATTTGTGTCGGAATTTGCGGATGGCGGGGCATACTCATTGGAGCCAACAAAAACACCCAGACCCGCGCTTCCGGGCGCCGCGCTGTTCTGGCACCCGATGAGATAATCCGTGACCCACGTCAGGGACTGGCTGTGCGCGGACGGCTTGCGGATGTCCTGGTCCTGGAGCATGTCAAGCTGCCCACCGCCCCCAGTCAGCGCACGAAAAAAACGCCTTCACGGCAAAGCTGATTATGGATGATGGATTGTGGATTGTGGATGGTGGATGGTGGATGGTGGATGGTGGATGGTGGATGGTGGATGGTGGATGATGGAGCACTGACCTCGTCGGTCCAGCAGCTGAACGTCTCCATGTCGCTCGCGGCCCACGC
>KV417545.1:307506-319274 GCA_001630335.1 Athelia psychrophila | reverse complement strand
GGAAACGCACTAAAGAAAGGGGACGCCCGGAAACACACTGAAGGAAGAAGAAAAGGAGGGAGGGAAATGCAATGGAGCGGAGGGAATGTATGTGAGAAATGGATGTAAAGAGGAGGTTACGCCGCGAGTTGGAGAAGCACCAAACCTCCTAATCATGGACAGGCGTCCCTTCGATTATCTCGCGGTAGCTCTGTCACGGACATCATTTGCCATGCACGGGTGTAACGAAGAGGTAAAAGTGGATAAGACTGACGTACGTAACAAATAATCGTCCTTGCCAGTAAAAGATGCCTCGAAGCCGGGGTTCTTGAACGTGCCTAGGCTAAACTTACCCGGAGTGTGACGAGGGGACAGACGAGCAGATAGTATGTGCCATGCGCGTAGATAATAATAACAAGACAAGCAAAAGTGCATAAGACTGTCGTACGTGATAAATAATCGTCCTGGCCGGCGTGAAAGATGTCTCAAGCTCGAGGTTCTTAAACGTGCCTAGGCTAAACTTACCCGGAGCATGACGAGGGAGGACGAGCAGATAATGTATGCCATGCACGTATATAAATAATAACGGGACAAGCAAAAGCGCCTAAGACTGATGTACGTGATAAATAATCGTCCTGGCAAGCGTGAAAGATGTCTCAAGCTCGAGGTTCTTGAACGTGCCTAGGCTGAACCTCAGGGGACATCCATTACAGGGAGGGAATCATATGACTAGCAAGGAAACGCACTAAAGAGAGGGGATGCCCGGAAACACACTGAAGGGGAGGGAGGGAAACGAATGTAAATGCAATGTAGCGGAGGGAATGCATGTGAGGGAAATGGATGTAAAAAGGAGGTTACGCCGCGAGTTGGAGAAGCACCAAACCTCCTAATCATGGACCCGCAGTGACGCAGGTCCCTTCGATTATCTCGCGGTAGCTCTGACGTGTCCAAAGACATAAGTATAAATAGCTAAGACTGATGTACAACATAAATATACGTATACCTAGTACAATGAAATGATGTATAACGATACATAGACGGAAGCGGCAACAAGTTGTACGGTGCTATAGTTAAATCTGAATTGTACCATGAACGATTCTGAACCATAGCGCGACCGGCGTACAAGCGTTACTACAACTGGATGGCTGGGAGGAACGGAGTTAGACACTTACTCAAATGTTAGCATGCGGCACAGTATTGAAGCCGAAGCTCAATATCGGTAATGAGTTCGCGGGGTAAGCAATATTTTCGATACGCTACGTTTCGTGTATTCGTTAGTTTATAAGGAGTAGACGTGCATAAAGGAGTTCGGGAGGCGCGGAAAAATGGCGGGAGCAATTACGGGCGTGGGAGCAGGGTCCGGGCAAACGCCCTCCGGCGCCGCCCTCTCGGGGGCAGGTACAGATATAGGTACAGGAGCCGGAAGCCCGCCAACTATGGGTCCCCGCCTGTCCTGGTGCGCAAATAATAGCTCAGAAGCGGCGGACAATGCTCGTGCAACAAGACACAGGGCTACAGTTACAATTGTAGCGTGACTTTCCGCCCTCCACCATGAATGTCCAAGTAGCATCTCCTTGCTGGCCTGCTGTGGCTGCACGGGCACGCAGGTGTGCGCGAGCTCCCTGGTGCCGCGCCTGCGTGAGCTCTCCAAGCTCGAACACTACTCGCGCTGCAGAGGGGATTTGGTTAGTCTCAATTACTAATAAACACAGCCTTAAACGCCTACCGCCCCGTATGAGTAACCTCGGTTGTTTTTGTGGGTCTGGGCGCGAAGGCCCGCGGCGCGACAAGACCGTGGGCTACTCTATTAGGCACTGGGTGCAGTCCCTGACCGACACGCGCCTGCCGAACGCCTACAGGACCAGGACCTCGTACAGTTCGACGGGTGGCGGGGGTCAGTCGCGTGCTTTTTTTGCGGAAGTGCCGTTTCGACTAATACCTACTACCTAACACCTAACACCTACCACCTACCACCTACCACCTACCACCTACCACCTACCACCTACCACCTACTACCTCGTGACTGGAGCAGCCAGGTCGTCGACTTGCAGAGGTACAGCGAGCGCCGGGTGCGGACGCGGGGGCGGCTCCGGCTCTAGGTCGGCCGGACGCGCTGCGACGTGGGGGTCAAGGGCTGCACGTCGTGCCGGAGCAGGAGCAGCAGGAGGAGGCGCAAGCTGCACGACTGGTCGGGCAGGCGCCTGCGCGAGTCGTCGCAGAAGCAGGGGCGCGACCTGCACCTGCCCCTACCCCGCTTCACGTGGCGCCACTGCAGCAGGCTCACGCAGCTACGCACGCACGCGTGCCCGCGCCGCCCCGACGCGCCCAGGGTCATCTGCTAGTCGCGCAGCAGCGGGACGTCTAGCCACGGACGGCGCTGCCACGCGGGCAGGCGCCTGTGCAGCTTCGTCTCGTCGCTGGCGCGCGCGGGCCTCTGCCAGCGGCTGTGATCTTACCCCCGTTCCGAAGTCTGTTGCGCATTTGCCCCGCGTGCGGTAGCCTAATGCTACTTCCATAATCATAACACGCCGAATGAGACGTCCGGGTGACTAGGCCTGGCGCGCAGGGTCTGAAACTGCGACGGCAGGGCGGGACTGCTGCGCTCGCTCCCCGCCGGCCACGGCAGGTCCAAATGACACGCGTCCCGGCACTAGCGCAGTAGCACGGGACCGTTACGCACGTGTAAAACCTCGCACCTAAACAGCTCGTCCATCTAGCGCAACCAGCCCCGCCTCCGCCTCTGCCGCATCACCAGCCGATCACTCTGGTCGCTCTCTCGTATGAGCACGCTCCCCTCTGCGCAGCTACTCTCCCGCCTCCCCCACTACAAGTCCGACCCTCTGAGCTGCTCGCTGTAGCGTTTTTTCCACCGCCCCAGTCACTTTGCGATTTCGTTTGCCGGATCTTGCCTAATGCATTGTAGCGTTGCGATAAGGGTAAACAATCCGACGTTCAAGAAAGAAAGAAGAGAGAGTGGTCGGAGGGGTGGGGCGCAGAGTAGACGGACGATCGAAGATCACGGGAGACAGACGTGCCTGCCTGCTGTGTAAGTGAGTAAATGGGGTGTAAGCAAAAACCAAAAGAGCCAGACGAAAGGGCAGCGGAGCAGCGGTTTGACGTGTCAATAATCGATAGGAGCGATGGGTCTAGGAGGTTTGGGTTAGTTGGTTGGAAAGAGTGAGCTGCTTGGAGGGTGAAGGTTTAGTACAGATCTGTTCCACACAAAGCGCAGTTTGCGACTAACTGTTACCCGAGTGCCCGCTTGGTCCGGCGGCAGAGTTGGCGAAGGGGGTCGCGGACCTAATGTGCGAATAGGGGCGGGGAGAGCCACGCAAAGGACGTAGGAATAGGGGCGGATAACGGTCAGTATACTAAGGGAGGGACATTACCTACAGGGGACTCCAAGTCGGATCCGTGCAAATTCTTGGAGCTCGAACTCTGTAGAAAATGCGAACGGTCCTGCTAATAAATAGTGCATGTAGTCAGAATCCGTGAAACGAACAGGACATATTGATGATAGATATATGTACGTACCGTTTGTGACAGACAGGCAGGAGGGGGCAGTACGAGACCCATTCAAATCGGATCCGTGCAAATTCTTGGAGCTCGAACTCTGTAGAAAGTGCGGCCGGTCCTGCTGATAAATAGTGCATGGAGTCAGAATCCGTGAAGACGCACAGGGCAATAATAAATATGCGCACGTACCATGTGTGATAGACGAGCAAGAGGGGGGGCAGTGCGAAGCCCATTCGAATCGGTTCCGTGCAAGTTCTTGGAGCCCAAGCTCCGTAGAAAATGACCGTTCCTGCTAATAAACAATGTATACAGTCAGAATAGGTGAAACGGAGAAGGGATGTGAGCACGTACCATTTACTATAAGCAGTATCTCGGTGGCGCTCTATTAGCTTCCCTGCGGACAGGTACTAATCCTCCAAACCACGAAGAGGTTGAGCGCCGTATTGGAGGAGAAATGTAGGTAAAGGGGGGAGAGCGGTGATATAAGGTAGGTAAGGGAAGGTAGATGGAAAGGAGCGAAGAAGGGAAGAAATAAGTCACGCAAGGGCCCGGAGTCCGGGGATAGAAGTCACGCAATCACGCAAAGGAAAGATCGTCTGGTCGTAAACAAATGGTAAGGATTGGTGGGAAAAGGGAACGAGAGAGAAGAACGTACCTCGCCACTACAGCGAGACGCAATGACGCTTTATTGGCTTCACCGACTTACTTTCCCTGCGGCTACTAGACCCACAAACCGCGGTGAGGGTATGCGTCGTTATGCGGGGAAGTGGATCCACGTGAGTGCACATTGAAGAACACCTGTAATCCAAACACGATGAGTGACATGTGAGGAGGATAGAACGAAACGCAGTCGCAGCCACCATTCTCATTCACAGTCGACGGCGACGTGACGTGATTGGCATGGTCATGCTGTGGTCGATTGCTTGGAAGACGGGTGGCAATCGGTGCGAGTTTGGTTTGGCGGCGAACATGTCCATGAGGTCTTCAGTAAGACATTCTCAAGCTGATCAACATCGTTTACTCACACTTAGATCTTATATGAGGACTTCATCAAGAAGAAAATCCCAGCGGGAAAGTCTTCGATGGGTGGCGGCAACATGGGCGGTCACCGGAAGCACCACTGGTCTGGGCTATCTGGGGGCTGGAAGGTGAGCTCGAGATCAACAGCTGTTGAAGATGAACGTACTTAGAGGATGATAAGATATGTCTGCAGGGCGGCGGGCATCATGGCGTGCACGGCGGCGGTCTTCTGTGCTCAGCGCGATGCTCGAACGGCGCGCTCCAGTGGAGAGCGCGATGATGAAGAGTGAGGTGAGGAGCATAGAATATATCTGGCGGGTGTATATTGAGAGAGATCTTTGATGATTCGGGTTTTGAAGTTGGCCATGTAGCGGTTGGGGGACAAGAAGGAATGGCGAATAAACAGAGCATTTGTATGTTGGTGACATCGAAATCTACAGGTATACACCTGCCGAGGTAATTACCGTCAAAGTTCCTCGGACGCGTGTGGCGTGTGGTGATCCTACACTAATGTTCCTGAGCCTCATATGACGTCGTCTACTTCGAGTTATGCTGTTAATAACACTGTTAAATTCGTAGCTGTGAATCCATTGCCTGGTTTCCGCACTTCCCATCAAGCTGTCTCGATGGCCTACGAGAACAACGAGTCGGAGGGTAACGAGACACGTGAATATCAAGGCAAGCGCAGTGACTTGGAATAGGATGATTAGTTAGCAAAGGACAAAGAATTAGCACAAGAAAACGAGTCAGAAGAGGACAAAGAGTTAGAAGGGGTAGGAGGAGATGAGTCGGATAGTAAGAACAATGTCACCTATTTACTAGCCAAATCATTCATGTTGCTACCCGAATTCGGTTTTGTTGCAGTACACGTATCTCTCATACACCCCATGCTCTTTCGATTGATACCATATTATTGTCCCATGCTATATTCTCAAACAACTGTATACTACGCGCTGGATTGCCATCCCAAAGGCAGAAAAAAAGTTACTAACTAATGTCCAATAATCACAGTATCCTAGTCCATGTACACGCTCGTCCCGAGACAAGCGAATCTACGAAGGCGTCGACCATCCCATCACGAACGTGTGGCCATCAGGCGCCGGGCCCACGTACTCGTTGGGACCGCCCACTGCCAGCGTCACGTCGGTACTCGAGCCGGCCGTGCTGCCGTTGGCCAAAGCGCCAGTCGCACTGCCGGTAGCCGAGGCACCACCTGCAGACGCAGTTGCAGATGCGCTGGATTCGATGGAGCTCGCATCCCCCGGGGAGATTGTCGTGGTTGAGGTGCTATTCGATGCAGAGGCTGTGGCGGTCCCACTCCCGCTGCCACTGCTTGAACCGCTCCCGCTGCCACTGCTTGAACTGCCACTGCCGCTGCCACTGCTGGAATTACCGCTGCCCGAGGAGGAGGACGCAGAGCCAGACTTGACGACCACATCGATGTCCTGGGTGATGGTATCGATGAACGCCATCGTCGGGCCCGCGAGCACGGTCACTGTCGTCTGGATAAGCACGTTGTTCGCGAGGGCCTGGTCATCGATCGTCACGAAAATCGCGACGGGCCCGTTGATGCCCGCGGGGACAGTGCAAGCGCTGTACGGGAGCACGACTGCAGCTGGGAGGTTCCCAATCATCATCTGGCAGAATAGCTTCTGCTCACTGGGTTTAGCGTGATGCTGCAAGTGCAGATATTAGATAATGTGGTGGACTTACTGAGGTGTCGACACTGCTGTTCAGGGCCGTGGATGAGAAACTGAGTGTTGTGCCAACGGCGACGGTGCCTTTGTTCGTAACCGCCAAGGGAGTGTTGGCTAGGCGGAAATAAATCAGTCGAAATCCTTGGGGACAGGAGCGTGGTGAAAAACTAACAGGTGATGCCGGTGTCGCATCCCGAGATAAACGCGCCTGCGATAGCAAGCACTTGCGGCGGCGTAAGCGCAATGTCGAACGACGCCGGTATCGCAGTTCCCCCAGCAATCAGATTCAGAATGGTCTGGTGCCGCGCCTCGATGGTCAGGATCGTCGCGGCCGCGCTGAGGAGCTGCGGGTCCGTCAGGAGCGTCGCGGCGCCGAGGTAGGCACCCACGCCGACGTTCTCGACCAAGCGGGCGGTGGCGGCCATGGTGGCGACGTCGGTCAGGACGGAGGAGAAATCGAATTTGCAGCCTGAGAGGGGTTGTGCGCCTTCGGCCTTGATAGCGGCCTGGCGGCATTCAATTAATAAATGAGGCTGCTTCGGTGAGTGTGGAATCGCCTACCTGGAGAATGGTTGAGTGCGTCGATTCGTCCACTTGGATATTGGTGAACAGCTGGATCGGGATCTGGGCGTCAGAGAAGCCGGCAGTAACGAAGTCGGCGATTTGGAATGTCGAAAGAGCTTCCGAGTAGAATTGGGATTCAAGCTGTTCCAAGACATCAGCAAATTCTGTGACAGTCGGTGCGGAGGGTCAGTGGGGTGTTTATGGGAAGGCTTTCAGTGCTCACGGAGGACAAGAATATCGGCAGCGGCCGCTCGCTTGGCCTTGAAAGGGAGTGCGGACACGAGGTATGGCGCAGCCAGGGCGATAAGACAGGTAGAGAAACGCATTTCGGAGAAGAGAAAATGGACCACAGAGCCTGCTGGGATAAAGAATGTGATAGAATTGAAACGAAAGGGAATACAGGGGGCACAGCCCGTAAGAAAGAAAGCTGCGTGGATGCAAGGCGATCAGTATGCTAGCCGCGGGCAAAGGAGCGCAGAACTCACCGAAGGGCGGAAAGAAGAGCGGAAAGGGGGATGAAAGAGATGATGGTGACCACGGTCTCCATGAATGCTTTTTGTAGACACCAGCGATTATTGATCCCAGTAACTTGACCTGATAGTGGACTTGTGCGACTACGCGATGTTGTAGCTATAGATACCAGTATTACCAGATGGATACGGTCGTCTACACATGGCATTTGTTCGGGCACCACGGAGGAGCAAGCTTCTTGTTTCTTTCTAGATATCAGAGCTCTTGGCATTTCTTGAAAGGTACGAGGTTACAGCGATATTGGCAGCAAGGGACAGGAGATCAGACATGACAAGGGGACGTAGACTCGGTCAATGTAACGCTCCAGGAAGGCCTCTGAATCAGAAAGACCTAACGCGTCTGAGTTAAAGGTGGTACAACGAATTTATATGAGATTGTATACGCAGTCCGTTGACGCTTGATGCAGCAAAGCGTTTACCGGCAGACCCTCCAATTAAAGGGGCCTCCGCAACCTTTACTATTGTAGTTTACCGCGTGAGAGTAGACCTAATAAAGCCTTCCGAAGAACGAAGATAGTCAGCGCTAGTTGATAGAGGGGGGCTCTTACATGAGACCTTAAAAGTTCAAACCGCACAAATAATACTACAACCTGAAGAAGAACACGGAATAAACCGACGGGTAGCCACAAGTGTTGTGGATACCGAAGGCGAGTCGCAGACTTCAGAAGTGTAGCTGAACATTCGTTCGTGTATAGTGGCAAACTATTGACAACTGTATGAGGTAGTAGTCTATTACCGTGGCCTCGCGGCCGACCTACCTTGACCTAGAACACAAACAATCAGAAAAGGGCGGGATTGAGTAGACGTTACTGACTTGAAAGGTGTTGTCGGATAAATGCCGACCGTGGTACTGACCTAAGCTACGGAGCCCAGTGTAGCGGCTCCTTTGGTTCTTACGTTCCATGTGATATGTAAACACTGTCGTTCAAGTAGGTTAACTGGGCCGGAGAGTCGCAGTGTCGTCCGTTCCCATATGAGTGGTCGCGAAAGCGGTGGCCGTAAGACCCGAAATAGTGCCGCTAAGACAAAAACAAGACGTGGGGCCTAGACCTGTGTAAGAAGCGGAACCTACGGGGAGTTGGTAAGCACGTTCAGATGCGAAACCGAGAGCCGTTTGCGCGGTCGTAGAAGTACTGATATTAGCGCTAGTATCCTGAGCATGAGCACTCAGAATTGTAAGATGAATGAATGACCTACAAGTGGTTACGCATGTCTTGTGCTCGCACAGGTAACACCGACGAAGGTCCAATTAGAAACGGCATCGGGCACTACCGCAGGAAGGTCCCAGGTTTACCTATCCCGTGCAACTGAGTTTCCCGGTCGGGTTCTTGCGGCAGTGGCAGTAGATGTAGAAGCCTCGATAAGAGGAAACGAGCTAAGACGGGTCGGTCCATCGTAAGTGCAGGAACCACAGACGGCCGCCCTAGGGATGGTAGCGACGGATACCGGAATAGGGTAACGACGCAGACAAGTACTGCGGCTTGCTCAAGTTCAGAAGAGTGAAGGTAGACCCTTTCGAACGGTTCGGTAAGATGCAAAGACGGCAGGAAAAGTTGCCTAACTAGAAGCGTCATACAAAGCAAGTAACATTTCCACACTCCACAGATTGGTATAAACGTCCACAGCTAGAGCGGCAAAATGAAGGGACAGTGGCGACTATCGAAGTTGAAACACTCGAAACAATGGAAGGCACGTGACGGTCGTTGAATTGACTAGAAAAATCCGGACGCAGTAAAAGCCGAGCTAGTGACAAAAGCGTTAACGGTCGAAAACCAAGTGGGGCCAACTGTTTACCGAAGCCGCGCTCGTTCAAGATGTTGTCAACTTGCGATGGGTACTCCGGCTACCGCTCCCCACGGTCAGCTCGCGTGTGCTCCTCATCTAACCTTGTTGAGCACTGTCGTTAAGGTTTCGCAGGTTTCACTGCCGTATCTATGTTAAAGAGAGAAAGAGAGAATTTGTCAAAAGTTTAAAGGTGAGTCACTAATATAAGCGTACAAAATCAGATAACTTGTCTTGTTTGTGCGTCGTGCAAGATCATGCCAAGATTCGGATTTTCGGGAACTGTTCGAGGAAGCTGCAGCCGCTAGACACCAGGTCTTCCACAATGGCTGTCTCACTCCGCCCCATTCTCACATGCATGGAGAAAGCCACGCAACTGCGACTCATAGCATCGTACCAAAAACGGATATTCGTGCAGTAGGAAGTAGTGCGGTCGCCGTGTAATCAGACGCAAGCATCCAATCGCCGTTTTTGAATGGAGCTAAGATTATGGGTACAGCACCTTCACCGAGCCCTTTAATCCGCAGCCTCCCTGTATTTAGGGGCCAAGTTACCACTACTGGTACGGAAGGAACTCGGACAATGTATACATTAATAATCATTCTAGGGGCACTTGTCTCTTTCTACGCTGAATGAGAGGTGACGCTAGCTTTACCGACCTAAGCACGTTTAGCTACGGCTAACCTACCGAGTTCTTCACCCCTATTTCGTGAGAAAGGTTTAGTGGACAGACGTTCGGCTTCGGCTAGACCAAGTCGAGGTGGAAGTTCTCGACTGTTGAGAACGCCACTTCAAGCACGTACCTATCTGGACGCCTGAGGCACGTATCGCGTGTTTCGAGGAAAACGCGCCTCTCTTGCCGCCGCATGTCCAGACGGACACGGCGCCTCTTAAATGGTAAACGCCCCTTACACGCTCGACCTTTTCTAGTACTTACTATCCTCCAAACCAGTAGTTTCCGTGAATGACTACAGTCTTCGTATGGGCGACAATATCGATAGCAAATCATTATACTCGGTAAGCTCTCCTTGCGAAATGACTGAACATAAGCGTTGGTCGTAGCTACTCCTGGTAGAGGGGTAGAACATAATACACTAATAATCTACATATCACTTACTGCGCCCGTAACCGAGACGTAGTGTACAGTTCTTGCAATCAGCGTTGAATTCTGGTCGGTATATGTTGCGAATGGGGCTACGCTGCTGGCCGTGTATTCGGCCAGAGACGCTAGGTCGCTGTCTTGTCTCCATGAGTTTTACTCGGCGGCGTCGACTAAGACTTTCGGGTCCAACACACTTCGCGTATCAGATGTTTTTAGGGCCACTCGTAAAGTAGGTTTTCCGCAGCGCGGACACCTCCTAAGACTGGAAGCGTACCCGCCAGGGCGATTACAGTCGTCGCCGAGCGTACTACAAGACAAGGGTACTCGAGAATTAGCGAGATTCCGGACGCTGAAGACCACGGTCACGGAAAGCAAACCACGACCTGTTGCGGAGCTCATACGATAGTATGAGACACGCGTGCTGACTTAGGCTCTCTATAAAGTCCTGGCTGAAGGCCCTGGCTCTCGGAGAGCCACAGCGTCTCAGTCCGTTTAGGTGCATTTGCACGCTCCTGTCGCTACAGTCCCGGAAGTCCACGCTGCGTTTCAACCAATATCCTTGTCGTCGTACCCGCAATTTATACCACCGTCGAAGACCTACACCACACGACATGTATACTATTCGTGCCTGTTTAAGGTTCTAGTTAGCCATTACGTATGGAGCGTGGTAGGGTAACCCGAAACACACGTAGGCAAGGTGACCTTTTATTACAGTAGAATATAGGGGAGCTACTGCTCAGAAAGAGACGGTCGGGCTTTCAACAGTATTTATTACCGTGCTATCGACTCTTCGCTGACTGTGCGTATGGTTTCTACTGTCGTCTTAGACCGAGGAGTTTGGGACACTCCATGGTTTTCAACCTTCGGACTGCTATGAACATCGAGGTTACGTTGTCGAGTCGATCGTCAGGATGTCGGCCAGTTTTTAGGTGGATGTTTTATAGAAGCGCTTGCTCTATTCGATGCTGGAACTGCATATGTATTTTGCCCTGAGTGATAACGAGTACATGAAATACCCTCGACGGTGTCGTTGTTGTTACGACGGTAATCCGTCCGACAGGTAGTTTCGGAAAGCGGACGCGAGTATGAGGAAGTGTCCATATGGTCCTAATTCGAGTGACCCGAAGTGACACTTTACCGGTTGTCGGTCATAAATCTATACCTGTGCGCGACTTACATGCGCTGACTGGGTTCACGCCTACACTGGCCCTGTCGCCAACCGGCATGTCGCTGCCAAAGTGCCCGCCCTCCCCGCGACGCCTTCGTTTTGTCGCAGCGCTTGCTCGATAACAACCCGCCTGTATCAATGCTCATCGGTCGTTTCTTGCTTACCTGTAGTCGGCTATACTTTTCCACGTTTGAAGTTTCATCTCTGAAGTGTTGTTGCCTAAGCGGCCTGCGCAGCTAGTGTAGAGGCCGCGAATATAAAGTACTGGCGCTGAACAATCCTATAACGTTAAAAACAAGCAGCAACGGAACCAAGTAGCACAAGAGAGCGCGAGTAACTGTAGAAGGAGATGACGCCGGACATATGTGTATATTCGATTATAATTGGCTTCTAGGGGGGCGGGGGAGGGA
>KV417545.1:229935-303669 GCA_001630335.1 Athelia psychrophila | reverse complement strand
CACCTCGCTCTCTCTCGGTCTACGAATTATCTCCGGCGTCTGGAGATGCTGTAATTCTTGCTGAAGTGTAGGTAACAAGGCTTTTGCTATCGCCCGCTGGACAAGGAACTTAAGTCGTGATCAAAAGTCCTCTGCAGCACCACATACCTTGGTTCGACGGATGTGAGTTATTTCTAGGGGTACGTTCCACTCAGTCGGGAAGGCCATGGCGGGTGCATCGGGCTTTTGGTTCTCAACAAAACTGATGCCCACGATGGTGCCTTCCTTGTTTTTCAAAAAGAAGCGAATGCCTTGGAAACGACAAGTGTCCCCAGCCCACCGGCGAGTGCAAGATACACACTTGGGGAACTGCTCGTTCTTGTAGCGATTTGACATGCACCGAGCAAATTGAAGCTCGGGGTGTAAAGGTTCCGATCCATCTCCGCAGCTTTCACCATCAACGATGTGCAGGGCTTTCGCTTATTACCACGACATCAGACTCTGTGATATCACTGTAAACATATTGAAGGCGTACCTGGGTCGCTTCCTGGCTGAGAGTAGGATACATGTGGCATCAAGCGAGCTGTTGTTACATGATCAGCGTCATATGGGTTTCTACTTATTGCAGATTTACCACTCTGAGCTGCAATTTGAGCTGCTTCGTTCCTTTTCTTAGCGCTGTAACCTCTCTTTGACGCACCTGCGTTTATGTTCAATAATAGGTTACGACTGCATCATAAGAGGACTACGCACTGCCTGCAGCGGGTGTGGTTGATTTTGGTTTTGGTCCAGGTTTGGCCTTCTGCTTCTTGGCCTGTGGGCCATTCTCTGTACTGTCGGAACTTCGTTTCTGAGCATTCTGGGGTATATTCATGCCTGATGCCGGCGAAGGGGGTGCAGTAAATAACACGGGACCTGGGTGGGACATGGGATAGCCCATGAGCGCAGGAGCTTCTCCCATTCGGGGTTGCTGGGAATCCGGGACAGTAGCGCGAGCGACGATCCGAGTAGAGGCTCTTTCGCCATTCTGCCAAGCTAATGGAGTGGATAAGAAAGCAAAATCTAGTGTCATACCCAGAAGGCGCGTACCTGGTGTTGATCCCACAGAGGATGATGTTGCATGAGAAGGAGTGGGTCCTGGTCCTGAAGGTAGCATTGTTTCGTAGGGATGTCCTGTTGAGGCTTGATTTTGCTGGGACAAAGTACGCAGCGGCCCCGATACGCTGCTGCTACCAACTGCTGAGTTGTCTGACAAGGCTTGAAGGTTCATGCGATGTCAATCACTCGAGCATAACGATATAGGTAGATAAGTTGGACTCACAACTCCGCTCGCCTGAATACATGGGAGGTATCTCAGATGTGCCGTATGGCCAAGCGCCTGACCGATTGAAATTCCTGGAAAGTGGCGGTAGTGCGTCTGCAGGGAAGACACTTGGAAATGAAGCAAAGTCTGGCCGTTGTGTCACAGCTTGTCCTGATTCCCAACTGGCTGATCGGAGCTGAAACGAGGACCCCGGATTGGAGGGGTCTGGAATACCATTCCGTTCATTTCGAGCCATATCATTCTGAGATGCCGGGAAGGATCCATTATGCCCTAAAGTTTGTGATCGGGAAGGAGACTCGGAAAGTTCGACTCGCGAGGTGGTGTTTGCGAGAGGATTAAGCAGCTGGCTGATAGACGTGCGCTTGTGAGCATCGTTGAGAGCGGCGTTCATGCTGCCAGCGGCAAGTCGTTTACGTCGAAGAGGGACGCTAAACCTTTGGGAGCCGTTTCAATGAGGAAACCACGAGAGACAAAGGAAACGCTGCGGCAAGCAGGCGATCACTGGGTTTGAAAGTTGTGTGGGCTGTTCAAAGTGAACGGCTTCGTTGAACGGAAGTATTGCGCTGGGCGCCGGATTCAGGTGTCATTCAAATTTTGAAATTCCCGACAAAAGAGTGTATGAAACCACTTTCTGCTTACGTTTTGCATGAAACTGGATTGAAACTGAATGGACGGAGCCAAAACATACAAAGCAAAAAAAATTGGTTTCTGATACACTCTGAAGCAACGATTGTTGCCACAATGGGTAAGAGCGTATCAACAATATATTCA
The DNA here is from genome assembly GCA_001630335.1 of Athelia psychrophila. Taxonomy (NCBI): domain Eukaryota; kingdom Fungi; phylum Basidiomycota; class Agaricomycetes; order Atheliales; family Atheliaceae; genus Athelia; species Athelia psychrophila. The sequence continues at coordinate 301,595 of KV417545.1, read as the reverse complement.
GACTTGTAAGTATACCGTTTTGCCATGCGAGACCCCTCAAAAAAATGAAAAAAAATAATGCAAGACGTAGTAAGTGTACCATTGACCCCCCATATGTAACCCCACAAAAGCCCAAAAAGAAAGAAAGAAAGCTAACCATGCGTGTGTGTAGTAAGAGAGACATAAGGTGAGAATTACAGAAAATGACGGAGATACTCGGCGACCTTTAGTGAGAGATATAGAGGAGATATCACTGGCAGCACAAGCCATGCCAAAGGTCCAAAGGTCGCCCCACGCCGTCAGATATCATCAGCGGTAGAATATTGGTCAGAGCTTGGGGAATCCTCGTCTCGTGCTTGCTGGTCAGCGGTGGGGCGATCTAAACAATGATAAGCGATGAGAAAAAGCCACGGGATTGGGATAATTACCTGGTGTTTCCGTTGAATCCGTCAGCGAATCAGTCGAAACATCAGGAGCATCTGTCTGGACGTTCACTGTATGAAGTGTGAGTGAGGAAATGGGTGCAGTGAGCTGATCACGTACGATGTTCTGGAGGTTCAGATGCGGGCGCTTTACGTGCCAGATGCTCAGGCGCAGCAGGTTCAGAATCCGACGACAAAGGCGAATCTGAAAGGTCGCCCTTGGATACAGAAGTGACTGTGGTGTCAGGGGGGAGTCTTTCGGGGGCGGGGGGCGCAGGCTCTGGCGGTGGGAGAGCAGGCCGAGTGGCCGAAGAAGAACGACTCTGAGGACCGGTGGGAGTACTGCGACCTTCTGGAACGTGCAGGCGCCGTGCTACATTCCGCGCCTGAGCAGCTTGCCCTGCCGAGATGCTCTTGTTGACTTCGGGTTTCAGATCAGCCCACATCTGCAATGCCTTGATCGAGCCCCATTCAATGATCTTGTTGTTCAGCCACTGAAGAGAAACCGGCTTGGTGAGGAAATCGTTGCATCCCGCTGCGAGGGCTGCCACTCGATCGCTCTGCAAAGACGATGCCGTGAGAGCTACAATGATCACAGATGATCTGTAAGGAGACGACGTAGACGTCGATGGTGCCTCTGACGGTGTCCGTAAAGGGGGCGTGTGGGGCAGGCCCTCCGAGCGAGGGGTCGCTAAGGGGAAGCCAGACGAAGAGTTCATCTTCTCCATCGTCCTGATTTCTTTCGTAGCCTGAATACCGTCCATGATTGGCATCTGGATATCCATCTGTCGGAGTTTGAGCTGTGTTTTACCCCCATTTACAATGGTTGAAACTTACAAGAATCAGATGGAAACCTCCTGTTCGCCATTTTGTCACGGCCTCCTGCCCATTCTTAGCAACATCGTATTTGATCTTCTTCTTCTTCATGAATGTTGAAAGAATTGTTTGATTGATGGGGTTGTCTTCAAAGAAAAGATCAGATTTTGCAATATGCCAGAGGAATGCACCCACCATCGACAATGAGAACACTGATAGGCGGTACCACAATGCCTGCATCTACGGCGGCCTTGGCGGCCTGAGGGTTTTGTTTGGAGTCTCTACGGTTGGCCGGACGACGGGTAGAGGGGGTGCCACCGCTGACGGTATCGGCCTGCGGGGTCGTAGCTGGTGACTTGGCAAGCGCGTTGGTCGGGGTGATTATCGGGACTCTGCGTGGTGGCGACACGGTCGCTGGCACATCCTCAGTGATAGGTGACCCTGGCTTTTTTGCTCTCTGTGTCGGGCTAACTCCTGCACCAAATGTCTGCGGCTCCGAACTGGCAACATGATTGGTGCCCGTAGATACAGAATGCAAAGAAGAAAAGGATACTGAGCCCTGAGAGGACAGGGGAGACTTGACATCTGTCCCATTCGACGGTCGGCGAGCACCCGGTACCCTCGTGCGATCTGTCGCCACAAGAAATTGGCTTCTGTCGCGGTCGATGATGGTGGTGGAGCTCTTTCCTTTGCCTTTCGGATGGAAGAATATACCTGCGGGCTGACCGCTTGGACTTTGAATGACTAGGCCTTGTGACGGAGAGGCGCCCATTTTTGCTGCCGCCTCTGAGAAATACTCCATGCGATCGGACATGCTAAGCGGCGAAGGGATAGGGAGAGACAGAGCATCTCCGGGAGCGTCCTTGGGGGATCTTGTGGATCGGTCTGAGTTAGACCGATTAGACTTCGATGTAGGCGATTTGGGGCTCGGTGTACCAGGGGCGCCGTCATTGTTGTGCGGGTCCATGAATGATCCTTGACCGGTCGAGATAGGGGAAGTGGCGATAGGGGCAAAGAAAGGGTCAACCACAGGCTTGGTGACAGCAGTGTGCAGAGCGGTCAAAAATCTGCGCGGACCAGCAGGCTTGGGTATGATCATCACCTCCGGAACACAAGAAGAGCCGCCCGGGTATATGGTAAGGTCGGATTGAATGACCTCCTTGACCAGCTTATAATTTGAAAGGCTGGTGAAATGGACGATGACAACGGGAGAGGTGGCTCTGTACACTTGGGTAGCAGAGCGCGGCCGGTGGTGGGGTGCAAGGGAGGGTCGTTTTCGCGACAGCGTAAGAGGATAGGCCTGCGGCAAGCGCAATTTCTTCAACCGTTCTCTTAGTACCGCAACATCGTCGTCAATGAATATGAATGACAGGGCCGCCGGCACAGGTTGCCCAGGCCCTTTAGCTGCCGCCGGTGTTGCAGGGGATTCAGCAGCTGTTTGGGCAAATGGCTCTTCTCCTTCGGGAAATGTTGTAGCTCGCAGTGGGCTACCCGAGATAGTCCGTGAGAATGTGGGTGGAATATGCAGTCTCCCTTGAGCGCTTTCGTTCGATGGCGGACCGCCATCTACGCCAAGCTCGGTCGATATGCTAACATCTAGGCCCCAAGCGGTAAGATAGCTCGTGAGATGATGCGCAAAGGAGCTCCTGGAGCTGGCGTATAATGTGACCTTCTTCCCTCGGAGAGTCTCGGTGAACTGCGCCAGCTCCTCTAAAGTTGGTTCGTCGGCAATACTTGCCCCTTGGAGCAATGTATTGGAGGTGTCATCAGGAGGTGATGCTACTCTTGCGTTGATAGCTAGAGGTGAGCCTCGTTCCAGCGAAATCGAAAGCTCGCATGCACGGCCTCCATGGAATGCCTTGGGTTGAAGGTCTGATGTGAACGATGCATCCAATTGTCGCAGCAGACGCTGAAGAATGAGAGTGCGAAATGTAGGTTTCGATCGGGAAGTGGGACAGGAGTAATCGTCCTGCGGTTTGTCACCTTCGACTTGCCGAGATGATTCTGAGGCTGCATAGTTGTGCGAGATATCGAAAGTGCACCATAAAGGACCTTCCCAATCTGATACAGATCTTTGAACAGCTGGGCGGCTTCCTGATTCGGAATCGCCTTCGGTGGGTGGTGGAGGGGCAGTCGTTATGAATAATCCTACTTCGATAGAATCGCCATGACGCGCTGTGCCGAGGACTTGGCGAACGATCTGCGCAAAGCTTGAGCAAGGCGTTGTTTGTGTAGCATAGAATGGACTCACATGGGATAACGCAAAAGATATTCCACACTCATCCCCTTTCACAGCAACATGCTTCATTCCGACATCGCCGTGAAACAGAACCAGCTCCACCCCTAACTGCGCTGCTGCTCCGCTCAATGTATCCCCGACGCTTTGCAGCAGTTCCCCGATATCAAAGTCGTTGATGACGTTCATGGACATGCTAGGATCGCCGGACCAGGTGGTTGATGAACGTACACCACCGCCTGAAGATGGTTCAGTGTCTGATGCAGCACAGAGTGCCGCCATATTAGCAGATAGATAATTTAGGTTTTTCATTGACGTGAACACGGACGACATGCACGATGTCGGCACAGACAAAGAGCAAGCTGAAAATTGCTCTTTCGCGGGGTCCAGGACCTGGGACGGGGAAATTTGCAGCAAAGTCTGCACAATCGTTTGTACGGTGTCCGCAAGCTCCAGTGATAGTTCTTGGAACTGGTTACTCCCGTCTTCAGGAGCGTCGACCTCTGATATTGGGGGAGACGTTGTAGTGGATGACGTGGATGGTCTGCGAGGATTCTGCAGATGACCCAACCTGGACGGGAGGGGCATCGATATTGCGCGAGATAACCTTGGTAGACTGGAAAGTCCGTTGCCCTGTTCCAAGGAATTCCGCTGCTGCTCCAATTTCATGGCACGGTTGAAAGCCGAAGGATTGTCATCTCCAGCCTGCTCTACTTGAGATGGAAAACCACTCGTACTCTCCGCGTCCGAATGATCAGACTCGCCTTCGGACGAGGTCAAGGTCACAGAGCGATCTGCGCCGAGCGACTGATGAGAGGAAGGGGGATCGGTGGGCCATGCGAAGCCAAATTTGCTAACCGGAGGCAAGTCGACCACGACAGGAGCTGCATTTCCACCCCCACCGTCCTGTGAAATCGACGAAGAAAGACGGACAGCTGGTAGTTTAGCACCAAGCATGACCGCTAACCGAAGTCGGTCCTGGGCAGATCAAAGCAGGACCCGTGCTTTACCCTTGCTGGATTCCTGCAGGCTCTGCCAGCGGCCCAAGAATAGGAAGAGGTAAGCAAGATGGATGTGTAAAGTTGCGCGTCGCCGTGCGGCTTAGCGCCCCATTATTCACTTGCCTGTCAATTCCAAATTTGCACAGAAGGCCAGAAGGCTCCGGAATTTCCCTTAGTATTCACGCTGCTGCAACCAACAATGGGGCCTGCAGTAGATGGCAACCGCATATGATACATCCTGAAGATTATGTATGTGATTGACAACCGAGCCTAATAGTAGCCCGAAGAGAAGAAATAAATGGTACATATCAATACGTCAACTCGACATCACCCTCGGCAACTAAGTCCATGTCATGGTAGCTAACTTTCTTGCCTGCAGCAGCCCGGGGATCTTCCTTCGCATCCGGCGGAGGTGGGGGTGGAGGTCCACCCCCATTCCCACTAGATCTACCGTTCGCCCGTCTTCCAGCGGAGCCAGCCTCAAGAGCCACCATCGGAACCATGGGTTTGGCTGGTAGACCGGCTGCCGCTGACATCGACGTGTCCAGTGGGGCTTCGTACCCGGGTGCATACCCAGTGATGCGATCACTGAGGCGGCTTGCATTAAGAGATTCGTCGCGGCGTCCGGGAGGTTGAGGATAAGCTCCTGCATACTGATACCCATAGTGATCCCACTGGCCTCCATTTGCGTAAGGTGGAGGGTAATTTGGCCCATAATTGCCACCATAAAATTGCGCGGGTCGGCCATAGTCGTTGTTTGGAAGGTGGTTTGCTGCAGGTCCCTTGATTCCATACGCCTGCGGAGGTGGACCTTGACTGTTACCGACTGCCGGAGGAGGATGGGCAAAGGGTTGGATGCGATGAGGATCCAAAGCGAAGTTGTTGAAGAAAGGAAGCTACGGTGGTTCGTCAGACTAGATGCCACGCTTATGGAACTTTACTAACCTCGTCGAGACCTTTGACAAGCTCGCCATGTTTGTTGGCGATATGCTTCTCAACAAACGACGTGGCCTTGAACAATTTTTGACATGTCTTGCATCTGAATTTACCTTCGTCCTCTTGCTTAACGAACGGCTCGACCGCTTTGGTCAGTTCGCTTGAGGAGTCAAAGTCAGATATTGTGCAGGTGATACCATCGTCAAACTTACTCATCGTAGTGCTGCCCTCCGTAGTTGCGAGGGTCAACTCCATCACGGTCTATGAGCAATGCAAGCTTTGTGTCCAACCATTCCAGCCAGCGCTCGTCTGCAAGCATCGTTCAGCATAGAAAATGACGGGGAAAGAAATGGATACACACCGTTCCTCTTCCAGTCTCTATTTTCGCTAACCTTCTCCTTGGGAGGGATGTCTTTCTCCTTTGGCTCCGACACGTCTGCATCCTCCGCCTCGTCCTTGACCTCCTTCTCCTTCTCTTTCTCGGCCTTCTCAGCTTGAGCAGCCTTAATTTCATCAAGCAGCAATTTCGACAGGGGCTTCCTCTCGTGCTTCAGACACTTCCGTTGCAATTCCTCTAAATGATCTGTAACAACAGCACAGTAGAAACAAGCGTGGAAGGCAGCTCGCAGATAAGCAAGATATAGATCGAGGGAGACAACCGTCTGCACAACCGTGTTAGATAAAGCTTCGAAATGAATAATACAGAAACGCACCTTCTTGGCTTGAAATACAACGTCGTCATTGACGTCGATGACACCTTGGTCCTGTAATTCAGACATGACTTTTTCAATCCTACGCTCGACAGCTTCACTTCCACGCTCCTTAGGGTCGTCATCATCATCTGCAGGTGCTTGGCTGTCTGCCATGGTGACATCGTCTTTTTGCTCAGACTGACCATCTTCCCCGTCTGCAGGTTCAGCGGCGGGTTCTTTGGCAGGCATATACTGAGCTTTGTTTTTGCGCAAGGTCGCAGCCTCATCTTCTAGAAGGCCAGCAAGGACTTTCGCGGTGGCCAAGTCTTTCTCAAGTCGGTCGGGTTTACTCGCAACATCCGGAGTGTATCGGATACGATTGACAAAAGGACGAAGGTTGTGCACAACATGCAGTTTGAATCCCTCAATCTAGGCGAAGTGTTAGTTGGAGATTGGGACGACATGCCAGCCACTCGCCTTTTTCTCAGATAGCTCGGCCATAACTTGTGCCATATCTGCTTCGTCCGAGAACCTCAACCAACCTGCGCGGTAGAAATTGCGCTTTTGGAGTGGGTCACCTAGCGCTAGGTACATGTAACCCGGGAGTTTGCAGCAAGCCTGCGAAATGATTTAGTGAAAGCAAAGACGGTCATCACACGGAGAACTTACATCTTCCAACTTGGCGCGGCCAATATCAGGAGGAATGGTGCGTATCATGACTTGGTTTCCCTCCGGTGGAACAGAAATCTCCTCTCCTCGAGGAAAGCGATCATTGGTCACTCCACCCCGACCGTTGGCTTCGACTCTGCTTGCCTGATTATCATTGGTCTGATTTTCTCCCGCATCCTCCTCTGCTTCCACGTTAAACTGCATATCATCATCACCCGCAGCAGGCTTAGCCTCCTCGACCGCAGGAGGAGCATCCCCGTTACCCTCGGCCTTCACTTCCCCCTCATCATTGACAGAATTCTCCTTGACCGGCGAAGTAGGCTCAATTTCTGCAGCAGGCTCATTGACGTCGGGGTCAAATTTGCCAGCCTCAAGATCGTGCAGGAAGGCTATTTCGCGTCCTTTCCATCCCTCGCGTCTAGTCCGCGCACGCAGGTTTACATACTCGGGGGCTGGGTCATATTTTTCAATGAACCACGGAGATTTCTTATGGTGTTCAAACATGATGCGCAGCTACGATTACAGGGTGAATTTAGTCTGGTTTGGAACGTAGAAAGGGGCGCAACCAGCCATAGCTGAATTTGGGCGATGACACTAACCTGAGATGCAGAAAATTCCTTCTTGTATTTCTCCCATTTAGATTTAATGCCATTGCGGGGCTTTGAGCCGTCGCCAGCTTCCTGCTCAGCGGCTTTGTCGGCGTTGTCCTCTTCGGTAGCTTGACTAGGGTAGTAGTAACGGAACCAATCTGCATATTGCTTCAAGGAAGCTTGGTAGTCGAAGGTATGGGGATCCGGAGGTGCTCTTCGGTTGCCATGATGAGATGGATGTTGGCCCCGGCCGGGGGACCGGTAGCCGTGCGACCGAGAATGCGCATCTAGGCAAAGCACATGTGAGCCATGAACGGGGCAATAGAGCAAACGTGACATACCGTAGTCGTCACCATACCTCGGCCGAGGATCATACCTGTCGCGCTCGTATGGAGACACCGACCGTCGGCGTTTTCTGCCAGCTGGGCGAGTTTCGTTAGCGAGCAACTCGTGAGGCATGACGGTATCGAACGTACTTTCGTCCACAGGACTACGGCTGCGTCCTCTCCGACCGTACTCGTATCTCTGGTAGTCATCCCACCTACCTCTATTGTAGGCGTCCCATTCTGCGCGATAATCCCCTGACGGTTGTGGATAGCCCGGCTCCTCCCGTGGAGGGTACACGCGAGCAGGCGAGCGAGACCGCGAGCGACGTGGAGGAGGAGGATAAGCAGGGGTCGCGGACCAAGAGGACGACATGTTAAGAAACAAGAACTGAGAGAGAAATAAGAGAGAAAGTGACACGAGGGTTGATCAGAGGCTGAGACTTGGGAGAGGCGAGCATGATAGAAGCACAGACCTCTGAAAGGGATCGCGACTGGAAGAGAGCAAAGTTCAACGAATTTGTTGAGGGACTTTGAACTCGACACGCTTTGCAACCGTGAGCGTACGCGATGAAGGGTTCACGCTCAAACCGGGCCATTCACTAATCGGAGTTTCAATACCAAAAGTGGCGTCAAAGCAACTATTTGTTCAGAACACACTGCTCAGTACACTATCTAGCTGTCCACCATTACCCTCCTCTTTTCTAGCCTTTTTTCTCGTCGTATCATCCGCCCCTTCAGCATGCCTTTTTTGCTCCCTCTTTGGGGGCTCTGGAAGGTCGCCCTTTTGCTTTCGCCGCTTGTCGAGAACGCGAGCTAGCTCTACATTTTTCAAGTAGTCTCGTTGTTCAGCTTTTGATTGAGAAAGTTCCACGCGTAGACGAGCAGTGTGTATGGCAGACTCGTGAGCTGTAGACATGTGTGTTAGGCGAGCGCGACAAGAATATAGCAAGAAAACACGCACCGACTTGCTCTGTTAGCATGTTCCATTTGAATTTTGGAAGGTATTTCATCGTCCAAACATCATCTCTCCAGCGTGTTCCTTTTTTTCCACCGATGGGTTGCGCATTGAGCATCTCCGCTACAGACCTGGCAACTTTCTTGTCCTTGAACTCCACCCAGCCCTCCGTGAAATGTGCCTTCTTCGTAGACGTGTATTTGCGCCTCAAATATGCACTTTTGGCATCTATCGGGCGAGATAATTGAGGGCTTGATTTATTAAGTCATAGGATGGTCGCACCTTCTTGTTGTAGATACACTCGTCCAATCTCCCCGTACGTGCTCATCAGATGCCGCACCTTCGTCGGCCGCATGCCAGGAGGTATCCGAGATATATAAAGGACTCCGGTCCTTTCGTGTGCAGCCTTTGACACAGCGAGCGCCTCCTTGGTCAAAGGCTTCACGACCGCAGAAGGCCCCGAGAAACCCGCCGGATCCATTCCGTCTGCGAGATCCGTATCCTCCCCATCTGATCCCTCCTCCTCCCCCTCTCCCTCTGATGCTCCAGAAATCTCATTAGAAGCATCCTCTTCGTGGTCTTCGTGGTCTTCTTCGTCGGGTGACACCTCCCGTTGGCGAGGAGACTGGGACGATTCGGCAGCGGCTTCCCCAGCAAAAGCATCATCCACTACGAAGCGGGAGTCCACAGCTCCTGAAGCTTTCTTGGCCATGCTTGATCCTGGATATCGAGTCCCCTGTGGAATGCAAGGAATTGCTTTGCGCTTGCGATAAGATGGTACTAAAGACGAAGAGAATCTCCGCCGGCGCCAAATTTACTTTCCGACAATTGTATTTCCTCCGCCGCTTCCTGCGGTCGGCACTTGTAGAGTACAAGTTGTTAGGATAATATTTGCTTCAGGTATCCAGTTCTTGGAAATATGAGTATGTACGCCACTGCTGTGATGCAATAATATGCATTTAAGTACATCATTTCTACTTCTTATTTATAAGAAGGACATCTCCAAATGACCGGCAGTGGTCAGTTGATCAAGTTCAACCTCCTCGCTGCCGTCCAGCGTTGATTTCCGCCAATTAAGCCTGCAAAAATGTATCAGCCTCTCGCTCAATCCAAATGAAACCTGAGATATTTACATTGCTAGAAGCGAGTTTCCGTAGACTGGGCAGAAAATCATGAGTTTACAGGGCGAGATATCGTGTAGCGGGTAATGACTGACTTTTTGATAAGCAAATGAACATCGCAGAGTAGTACAGGGTTGAAGCACTGAAGATAGCCTGAAATGTTCTAAGCAAGCGAGTTGATGATGACGAGCCGCGCGAGCAATCTTACCAATAACAGTGTGGCCACCGCACCGATGCTACATTTGCCACTAAGATGAGCTTGATCCACTGCAAGTAAAAACAAACCATACGTTGTTAAAAGCCCAGTATGTAGGGCAAATGCGATCACTTGTGTGACCAAGGTATCAGCTCTGTGTGGAGTGTTAGTACGACACATGGGGAAGTCACTTTGTTATGGCGCTCACTTGCGGATTCCCATTCTAGTGCGGAGCAAGATATATAGGAGCATCCCGGTTGCCAGTAAAGTGTTCACGGAGAGAAGGACGAGTGATACTACTGTGAGCCACTGCATACTTGTCAATGTGCAAGCACTAGCGAGCTAGAATATGCACGTACGAGCTTATTCAGCTTGATGTCGACCCATTGAGCATCGCGGAAACTGAGATGTACATGTGGTCAGTACAAATCAAAACGCGATATTGAAACATACAAATTACCTATTTATAAGGAATGCTTCGTCTGCGTCTCAGCAACAGCCAAGCGATTGCAGTAATACTAACTCACCAATTGCAAAGCCTGGTGGCGTCGAGCATGAGCAACAACTGGTGGCAACATGAGCGAGCTGTCACTCACCAGCATCAGCGTATAACAACACCATCTGTGATACACAAATTAGCCTGGGATAAACCCTGGGAGTAAAACCCGCTTGCCATTATGAATGCAATCAGGTTGCGTCGCGGGCTTGTGTTTACTTCAAATGCCACGTCAATTTTCTGCAAGGATATGACAATGTGATTGACTTACGAGTCCATATCCGTATGATCCATGCTCTTCAGGGGAACGTTAATTGATTAAATGACATATGTTATCATACGTACAATTGAGTGAAACCCATGGCCATCGACTGCAAGAGGATGAGTGGTGTTCATACAACAAAATGAGTGCACACACCGCAGGCAGCATCTGAATTAATACGCTCCTAAGATTCGTATCAGTACCAAAGAGCATGCGGGGCTATTTTTTCGACACTCACCACACAGGTTTTATTTGCGAAGAGAAGTTGCCACGGTGGAGAATGACATAGTAGTAGACCGAGTGAGCCACCAAAGCCGTATGTACCGATTCAAGAACCCTGTCAAATCAATACAAAATTGAGCGGCTTTTCCAGGGTCCCTTCAAGCATAGAATACATACCATATCGCAAGAACCTGTTTACCAGTCGGTTTAAAATGTTGCGGGCGGTAAAGTCTGAACTCACTGTCAGTCGTATATACGCTGCGTCTGCGGTGAATCTTCTCAAATAGGCTAGTGTTTGGCAGCATAAAGCACCATACAGACTTAAACAATGCGAGGTGAAATGGGGGTGGTAGCAACCGAAAGTTAGCTCAAATGTTAATTGAGTGAGCCTGAGCAACTCACCTAGCGCCTATCGTCAATCCTATCAACAATGTTCCCTGTAACTCGTAGAGCTCATAGCTCATCAGGACGCCTATCCAGCTCCTACCAGGGTGGACGGTGAAAAAGGGCAAGTTGCTGTTCAGCCGATCAGACACACCATTCGAGCTGGCGGCTCACAGCAAATTAAGTTTGATTTAACTCATTTATTTAATCAGACTTATCAGCCGCTGGTTGGCCCTGGTCAGACATTTTCTTTTCTTTCGAAAATCGATGAATAGTGAACACATAAAACTTGGCCGCAGTCGTAGTCTAAGTATTTAGGGAGACGTACAAGCGAGACCTCGCGACCGAGGAGAAACTATCCGCCCAGCGGACCAAAGTTATTCCCACCACTCAGCTGCTGTTCCCCAGGTTGACCCCATTCAGCTTCGCCAACACCCCTCCCGCCACCAATGCCCCCTTGGCAAACTGCCTCACGTGCGTCTTGTTTATTTTCAGACCCTGCGTTTGAGTCTGAGGCGGCGGTGGCTGGTACGCATACGCATTATTTGCACCATTGTTCTGCTGCTGTCCCTGGGCCTGGCCATACCCCGAGGGCCCGGCCTGTGGTTGCTGACCATGGGCGGGCGACTGCGGCTGGGCCTGCTGACCTCCTGCGTAGTATGCGCTGTGGGCAGCTTGATAACCCGGATCTGCATTTGGAGGGGGTGCGCGATGCGTAGGAGGGGCAGCGGGGTAAGGAGCTTGCTGTTGCTGTTGCTGCTGTTGCTGCTGTTGCTGTTGCTGCTGCTGCTGCTGCTGCTGCTGTGGTGGTGCCGGCTGATGGTTGTTCTGGTACTTCTTGAACTGCGACCATGCTTGTCCCGCCAAATGCGCATAGTTGTGACCTCCACCGACGTGCATTGACGGCTGCTGCTGCTGCTGCTGGTCGTATAGATTCTGCTGATCGTATGGATTCTGCTGGTCGTACGGATTCTGCTGGTCAGATCCATCGCCACCAAAGCCTTGGAAGCCCCCGCCCCCAGACCCGACATTAGTATTACCGCCATCCAGTAGACCGCCCCCGCCAGAATCCCCGCCGTCGCCACCCATCAAATTCGGCAGCCCATTGAACATCCCGCTCATATCTATCCCGCTGCTACCATCGCCGCCGTTGATCACGTCGTTGAGAACCGCGCCTCCAACGAGGCCGGCAGCGACCCCGGCGCCCAGGCCCACCAGCGTAGTCTTGTTCAGCCACTTGTTCTTGCTAAGCTTCGCAGGGGCAGGGGCAGGGGCCGGCGGTGGGAATGTGTTCTGCGGCGTGGGCGGCATTGGCGCATACGACGGAGTCGGGGGGTTGGTAGGCGATGCAGGCGACAGCGCGGGTGTGCCGTTGCTGCTATGGCCGCGGCTAGGAGGAGAATTGGGCGGGAACGGGTATCCGCCCGTTTGCAAAGGGGGCGGAGAGCGCATCTCCACGGGGGAGGTGCTCACGGCCGGCAAATACGTCCCGTGCGGGGGCAACTGGGATGTACTAGCCTGCGACTGCAGCATCGACGCGTCGTATGTCGCAGGCGATGTCGAGCTGGATGGCTGGGATGGGCCCGCTTGGGACTGCATGATCAGCGACATGTCGTAGGACGACTCTCCGGTCTGAGGAGCGGGCGGCGGCGGTGGCGCCCGAGTGTCCACGGGAGGCGCACCCGTTGCCGACACGTTCATGCTCGACCTGTACCCCGCGGGCGGAACCGCCTCCCTGGGGGGCCTAGAATGCTGCGCTGCGGCCGGCCCATGTTGCACTGCTGGCGAGCCATATGATGGCGTCTGGCTCGTAGACGACGGGGGCCTCATGGGCGCGCCGTAGTTCGGGAGCGCGGCGGGCTCGGTGAGCGCGCGCTGATGGCTCGGCGGTCCCATATTAGTAATTCGCATACCGGAAGGCGGCGGGGTGGCCCGCGCAGGCTCGGATTCACTGCCGGACAAGACGTGCAACGGCGCTTGGGCTTGCGGCGGACGCGCAGCCCCCGCATCTGCGTCTGCACTCCGCTGCGCCATGGCGCCGGCATAAAGCATCGACGCATGGCTGGCCCTGGCTGGCTGCGGTGTCGGCAAAATCGAAGATGCAGGAGGCGTAGGCGCAGGCGCAGTGGCGGCACGTACTCTAGAGTGCGCCTGTGGAGCGCCCTGCCCATACCCATATGCGGGACTCTGGCTCTGACTCGCGGCTGGAGCCCGCGGGGAAATGGCAGGAGCCTCAGCGGTAGGGACAGGCGCGTTATTGGCGATGAATTTGGGTTGCGGGGCGCTCTGTCCACGACGTGGACCGTCACCCTGGGACGCGAGGTAGGATCGGAGCGAGTCAGGGTAGGCCGCACCCGCCGGCGAATCTTGCACCACCGGCCGGGGGGCTGGAACGCCCAGATTGATGCTACGAACGCGCTGGGGTTGCGGGCGCGCGCTGCCAGACGCAGCATTGGATGCGGGAGAAGGCGCGCGTGGCGAGGACGCTTTGAGCAGGGAGGTGGCGTACAGCTGCTGCGCAAAGCTTTGGCGCCCTGGCTGCGAGGCGGACGGTTCCCGCGGAGCTGGGGCGCGCTGGGGGGCCATGCTGTACGGCGGCACGGCAGGCTGCATACGGCCAATGGATGCGTCGATACTCATGGAACTTGAAGCGGCCGGTGCATTCAGAACCGCAGGGTGTACCAGGGACGATCTGGGTGGCTTGCCTTCTTGCACGTAGAACCTGCATAATCGAGTCAGATCGAGGCGCTGCTTTCCTCAGAATCAACCTGCGCCCACCATCGTTTCTGCCTGGAGAGCGGGGTGATCGTTAGCAACCTTATTCCTCCAAACCGAGTGAAACTCACCGTTCGTCGAAGTACTCAGCCCAGCCGGGCGGCAGCGGTCTGGTATCTGGATTCAGCGACATCTGAGTAAGTAGCACGCGCGGAGGGAGGGCAGGGGAAGTGGTGAGGCTTGGTGTAAGTTCCTCAGCAAGTCCTTTATGTGTTGTTCAGGGCCGATTGTGAACGTAAAATGGCATAGCCTCCCCCTGAATATAAACGCTGAACACCAGCAGGATGCAGGGTCCGGCGCTTAAGAGCGCTCAGCCGCCGCTCAACAGGCACGTTATAACACAGCATCGACTGGCTCTTCATTTGAGGAAACCAGGATGAAATTTTCGGCCCTTGAGAGGACAAATTATAGCTGTGAAGGGTCTCAGTTGATCATGAAAGAAACCAAGATGGAGATCAAGCTAAATGATCAATCGATCACGCGGCAGTTTCCCTTCAGTTGCCTCGGAGCTCCCGAGTGCCGAGTCATGGTGACTCCCGAGTCCATTGCATTAAGGCACAATGCATGCATGCCCTGCGAATCGTGATGGCATTCATGCTTCACAGATAATTATACATATCTGAGATCCGCCTCATCTGGAAATCGCATGGTGGAGGAGCAGTGGAGGAGGGCTCGAGGCTGCAAATAATATTCAATATGAAGGCGCTCGTGTATTCTGTACATATTCACAGCGAGACAGTTAAAGCTGCAGCTGATAGATCGAGGTGAGCAACGCCCGATACGCCGAGCAGACAGCAGACATACCGAATCCCGATAAACAATGACCATTCGCCAATCACCAATCACCAATCACCTCCTCCATCGCCTCCGCCGTCTCCTCCGCCGTCTCCTCCGCCATCGTCTCCTCCTCCATCACCTCCGCCGTCACCTCCACCGTCGCCGGAATCACCAATCATATCTCCAATGAGCAACCCCGCCCCCAGCCCACCAGCACCCGCCAACAAGCCGCCGCCTATCCCGCCGAACCCGCTGCGCGACTGCTGCTGCTGCTGCTGTGGGGCCTGCTCGTAGATGACCGTCGTCTGCCCTGGTGGCGGCTGCCCGCCATAGTACCCTGCACAGCGACATGAGTCAGCATGGTAGATTGGCCGCGGACCCGCGGACCCGCGAAGTCACAAGACACAAGACGTACCTCCGCCCTGCTGCTGTCCCTGGTATCCGCGCTGGTCGTAGCCGCCTCCGCCGCCGTACCCCTGCTGGGGCGGCCCGCCGTAGCCCTGGCCGCCCTGGTTGTAACTTGGTTGGTAACCGCCGCCGCCGCCGTACGGCTGTGGCGAGCCTTGCTGGTATCTGCGCAATCACTCTTGATCAGTACCGTACTAGCAGCCATGATGGTGAGGGAAGGCGTACGGGGGGTATGGGGAGGAGTTGAACCCGCGGTCGGGCGGGGGCCCCTGTGGGGGCGGCGCCATTTGGGCGGGGTGCACCCAGGAGGAGGTGGGCGGCTGCTGGCGGGTGTCTACGTAAAACCTGTGAAATTGTCGGGCAGGTTAGCTGAGCTGTCAGAGGCCCGATCGCCGATCGCTGCGACTGACCAGGCCCTGTAACTGGGAAATCGGGGGTGAATCAGTAGCCACATCGCCGGTGGGGTGATAATGTGGACCTACTTTGCGTCGTACTGGGAGGTCCAGCCGGGGGGGAGTGGGCGCGGGTCTGGATTTGACATCGCGAGGGAGATGAGAGAAAGGGAGTGATGGAGCTCGATAAGGAAGCGGGTCCTTATAAGAAACGGGGGCTGAGTGAGCACTGCTGTAGCCGTTGCACCCCGGCACCGGGTGCTGCGGCGCGAGGAGCACGTGAAGGCGACGCCAAGTAGAGATGCACAATTGATCACATTGAAAATGAATGTAGAATAAGGGAGAATATCCAGATAAATAGTCCAGTGTCCGCTCATGCCTTGGACTTCTTCTCTTTGGCTTTGGGCGCCGGCTGGCGTCCTGCTGTCTTCTTTTTGGGCGGGGGAACGACCTCCTCCTGCTCCTCTTCCGAATCCTCCTCCTCGGAGCCGGAGCTGGTCGACGCCGCGGCAGATTTGGCAGCTGACTTGGCAGGTGCCTCCTCCTCCTCGTCATCTTCATCCTCCTCTTCGTCCTCCTCGTCGTCATCCTCGGTGCTGGGCTCGACGGGCTTCGGAGCCGCCGCGGCTTTCGACACTGGTTTCGCCGCGGCCTTGGGCGCGACGGCTTTCGGCGCCCGCTTTCTCTAGATGGGATGGGAATGGGGATTCATTAAGGGGAGACGAATCAAAAGGCCGCGACGAGACGTACCGGCGGAGGCGCGACGATAGGGGCGTCCCCAGCGTGTTCGGCGTCGTATGCGCCCTTTTTGTCCACCCACGCCGCCTTGGCAGCGGTGGTGATCGCGTTGTACGGCTGTGCGGGCACGGTCGTGATCAGTCGGTGATGACGCGTCTGGGCAGAGCAGCTAGTTGGGCACATACCGCCTTTTCGTCCTCGCTCATCGCGGCCCACCGCTTCGAGATCATCTGGACGAGCTCCGGCGGGGGCAGGTCGGGGTACTTGGCCTTGAGCTCCTTGCGCACCTCGTTCTGGAAGAGGATGTACGAGGAGGGCGGGCGCTTTGGGGCGTTCGGGTCTTTAATTTTTTTGGTCGTTTTGCGCTTCTTCTTCTTGCCGTCGCCCTCCTCGTCCTCGTCCTCGGATGCGGCCGATTTGCGCTTCCGGCCGTTGACGGACGCATCGTGGGCAAAGAGGGCAAAGTTGTCCGCGATGTCGGCGCATTCGCGGAGCGTCGCTGCGACCTGGGCAAATTTTTGGAGCAGCTAGGAGGGGTGTTAGGTGTGCGGAAAAATAGGATGGTTAGAGGGCGACGTACGAGGCCTCGCTGGTGATCGAGTTCGTCGGCCATGGGGGAGTATGGCGCGTTGTGCAATCTGGACGCGTTATGGGAATGGATAAGAAAAGTTGGTTCAAATTGTTGTTGTTTGGTTGTGATGGGTCACTTATTTACTGATGGGTCAATAGCAATTACTGATAGGGCACTAACTTTAGTCAAATATTTGGTGTCCCTTGTACTTAAAGCGGCTGGTGGCACTCCGTCAATTGTTGTATAGTTTTAGGGTTGCTGCGGGTATTCTAGTCACATTTTCTGCCCCGATACCCTAATAATCAGGTGGCCGAGACTGTATAGTGAGGGGCGCGTAGGCCGACACGCGGGAATACGAGTTAAGGGCCGGCTCCAGGGGCGGTTATTAGGCGCTGCGCCTCTGCACGATCTCCATCTGTTACACGCCCAACTCCCGCCGCCGCCCGTATTTGTGTTGCTGTTCTCTCAATTTGCCCTCTTTGTTTCGTGCCCAGAATTAAGCCATTGTAGTTTTTCGTTTTTGAAACGTTGAAAGCCCAGACAAAGTCGGGCGGCGCAAACTTGAAAAAAGCGGGCTTTACGAATGGACATGTATGCCAATACCACCCCCTGGCAGCAGCCAAATCACCCTCAGCACCAATTCGGCGGTGACCCCCTGCTGGGCCAGCATGATGGTCGGCCGGCGTCGGTCGATACGTGGAAGGACCGCGTGGGCGGGGGCAGCAGCAGCGGCGTGCAACAAGGGATGGACATGAACGATTTTACGCTGGGCGATCTCCCGGGTGAGTCTTCGATGAGCGCTGCACGGCGCCGCCTCGCGTTGGCGGCGTGCAGCTGGGCCAGCGGGCAAGCATGAACTGAATACTGTTATCGTCACCCAGCACCCCCAAATCCGAGCGCATCGCCACCATCCCAATTCAACATCCACAATATTTATACACCGAGCAGCTTTTCTTATGGCGGCGGCCCGCCCTCGTTCACCTCGAACCCATACAACACGGCGTCAGCCTGGCCGGGCCAGTCCTCGACGACCGTCCCGTTGTCCAGCTACTCTACGCTCAATGGCGCTACTACAAGCACCGCCGGCTCATCCCAGCAACATTCCCCCCCATCGTCCCACATGATGATTGAGTGCGCTTTTCCCCAGAGTCTCGGCGCGTTATCGCATGCTTACGCGTCCCTTGTCAGCCCCGCCTTGACCACCATGAACGGATCCAGCTCCGACAGTCTGCAACAATACGCCCCCACACCTAATTATTCTACATCACAATACGGCCAGCCGCAACTTCCCCAACGACAGCACACCCAATCCTACCAGCCCACCCAGCAACATAATCAGCAGCAGCAGCAGCAGCAGCAACCCCTATCGATCAACCCCTCCGCGTTGGACCCCTCGCCCTTTATGCAGTTCTTCCAGACCCAGCAAGCGCAGCAGCAGCAGCACCAGCAGCCGCACATGCAGGGCACGCTTTCGCCGCACGCGCTCCACGCGCCGCACGCCTCGTTGATGCCCCCTATAATGCCGCAGGCCTTCTACCCCGCGGACCCGCTCCCTGCCGCGCAGCCGGTGAACCCGCAGGTGCGCATCGACCGCTTCCACGGCGCGCTCAAGGCGCACCTCCAGCCGACCGCGTTCAACGGCGCGGGCGCGGTGAACGCGCTGACGGATCTGATCATGGAGTTTGGGAGCCCGGAGGTGAGCGCGCCGACGCGGCTGGAGATCCTGACGAAGATACGCGACAACGCGGGGAACCACTATTTCCGCGCGTGGTCGGAGAATCCGGTGGCGATCGATATTACGCGGGAGTGGCTGAAGGCGGGGGCGACGGCGAAGGGCGACAGTCCGCTGGTGGAGACGATTATGCCGTTGTTGCATGTGAGTTTCGATCTGGGATTTTTTGCGACGGTAGGAATGGGGCTCAGATTTTGTGTGCAGATTATAGATCGGTTGCCGCTGACGATTGACACGCTGAAGACGTCGAAGCTGGGCAAGATCGTCGTGAAGCTGACCAAGGACCCTCCTGCGCCTGGTGAGCCTTTTCTTCCCTTCCCCTCTCCATTTCCATCCTCTCCTCCCGCCACCTGCCCATGGCCCCGTCAAACTTCCCCAGTGAGGATCTCTGCTGTCCGCGCTTCCCTATCCCTGTCTGCTGTAGTACTATACGCCGTGCCACTTGAGAGTTTAAAAAATCGAAAAAAAATGGACGTAAAAATCTAACGTGCGAACCCCGCCTACTTAGCGATCAAGGACATGGCTCAGAATGTCGAGCGCCGGTGGAGGCAGCTCCTCTCAGGCGACGGCGCAAAGGCTCCGGAAAGCGAGGGTGAGTCACGTCAATTTGGTCTATTGAACAAGAATAGCGCTGACGGCNGTGTGCCCCGCAGACGCGAAGAGCAAGAAGCGCAAGTCGACCGAGCCCCCGCCGGCGAGGACGCTGCCGCCCGCGAAGAAGGCAGTGGGGCTGCGGGCCGCGCCCGTGCAGAGGGAGCCCACCACGGCGAAGACGGTCGCGCCCGCCAAGTCGGACTCGTCGTTCTTCTCCGCGCCGAAGCCGAAGCCGAAGCTGCCGAGCTTCAAGAAGGCGGCGGCACCGGCGCAGAAGGACTCCGCGGAGATTGCGCAGCCGTCGTCGATAGACCCGTTCCAGGAGGCGCTCAAGTCGATGAAGGCCAAGCGGGACTCGCCGGCCGTGTCGACGCCGCCGCCGAATTCGGCGGCGGGCGCGGCGAATGGGGCGAAGACGGGGAAGAAGAGGAAGAGCGTGACGTGGCCGCCGGACGGGCAGCTGGAGATGGTCAAGTTTATTGAGAAGGCGATTTACGATGATGACCCTGAGGATGTAAGTGTGGCGATGATAATGCGTGGCTTGATATTGACATGTTTATATAGGGCTCAGAACATCACAGTATTCAAGACCTGGAACGGGGCGAGGGCGCCGCTCTCCATGCGCATCTCTTTGAAGAGGCGATTGACTGGACTGAACCGCACCGTACGTCCTACTTCAAGCTGATCTTGCGATTGCTGACTCAGCCAACGTCCCTGCAGCCATCGAAATTCCTGATTATGTTAATTCTGATCCACGAGGAGCAGAGAGCCAGGAGAAAGTCACACAGGAGGAGCGAGAGCAAACAGCTCTTGGCGCCTTGTACATGTCCACTGCCCAAATACCGGACAGCCCTGCAGAACCCCCTCACACTATCACCGACGAAGAGGTCGATGTCGACGTCAAGCAGATGGATGCTGGGGAGGAAGCTAACGCTGTATTCGGTAGTGCGGCGCCTACTCTGGCGCCAATGGCGTCGGTTGCGGAACTCATGGGCCAGCTTACGAACGGCAACGTCGATCCCGCGTCGCAGTACAACGCAGCACCGTTTAACTTCGATCCCAATTTGTTGCCTATGATGCAAAACCTAGCGCCCGATAAAATTCAGCAGATATTGCAGCAACTGGCGCCGGCCATGCAGCAGCAACAGCAGCAGCAGCAGCAGCAGCAGCAAGCCCCTTACGGCGGCGGCGACCAAACATGGAACCAGGATCAGTACGCCGATTACGGCCGTAACGGATATGCGGAAGAAGGCTCTCAGGAGCATTGGGCCGCTGACGGCAGAGGGCGCGGAGGAGCTCGCGCTCGTGGGCGGGGACGAGGCGCTGGGGGTAGATATAATCACAAAAGAATACCTTGCAATTTCTTTCAGGACGGAAGGCGAGCACGATCCTAAAAATGTCTCAAACGCGCCGAAACTGATGGATTGCCCCTTTCGGCGTTGCAGGTGCAAATACGGGGATCAGTGCGATTTTGCTCATGTGTATGCATGATATCTTCCTAGTATCTCTTGCCTTCTACCTACGATATTATTAAACCATTCATATATCGCCTAGTACACATTACATTTAACTATTCAGAATTATCCAGTGATTGAAATGCAGGTTGTTAAACATCACATGTGCTATTCCCACCGAGGCTGTCAAACAACAAAGAGCATGTTGCATATGTACTACGTAGTGAAGTACAGGGTGATAAATAGGACAATGATAAGACAATTGGTGCCCCAGGAGGTTATTAAGTAGTAAAATACAATTCTATACTGTTCAGGAGATGGAGTTGATGTGAATAACACGACGAAAGCAACAGGGTAAGTAAATGGTGAGAAAGCACACTATCCAGCGCCACCCGCAGCACGACCCCGTTTCTGGCGGGTCGGACGCTTGGATGAAGGTGGCGGTTCGGTGATCGGAGACGCTGCATCTCCTTGCTTCCGTTTCAATGTGCTATTGGACATCGAAGGGGTGCTGGCAGACGCTAGCGGTGTCGATGCTGATGTCGATGCCCCAGGAGTAGAGGCGTTGGCGGGTTGGGTAACGGTCTTGTTTTGTTTCCGAGGCGAATTCGTCGCAGAAGGAGGATTCTGCGGAGTGGAAGGCGCTTGCGGCGGAGGTGCTGGCGGACCGGTTGGCGGTGGAACACCACTATATAGAGTCACTGCTGGTGTGGGATTGACACCATTTAATGTCTGAAAATTCTGGAATCCACCGCTGTTTGCGGTCCCATTCAGTGTTCCAGTGACACCGCCGGCTTCCCGCAATTTTGCAGCGTACATCACTAAACCCTCTGTAGAAATAATCAGCATCTTCCTATGCACGTTGTAATGCAACTGACCGATAGGTCCTGTTCTCTGTTCATCTGCAAATGCTATCAAATCTGTCATCTGCCCAACGCTCTCAGCCAGCTGTATAGAAATTATCAATATGAGCCGAGGTTGTTGAGATATTGGAGTGTACCTCCAAGCATCGCATAGTGGCCTGAGGAATACCGAATGCATTCACGGGCTCGCCTGGTATGGATGCATGGTCGATCGTGACCCGAGGCTCTTCCCATTTCTTATCTTCATCGAAAGACGAAGAGCTGCCGATTGAATTGGGCGTGGGGGCATTCCGTTGATGAGGTGTTTTCGGAGGCGATGATTCCGGATTCCGCATCCCCAAGATCGACTCCAAGGAGATTGATTTATCGTGGAAGTTCGCGCCAAAGTCAAGGTTATCAAATTTAAGGGTGAATGGTGCTGAAGATTGGACTCCTGGCTGGTTGCGTGCAGTGTTGGGCACCAGGATAATGTGAGCCGTTAGCGGTCCGCGTAATGTCACCGTGTAGCCGTTTGTGTACTTGTACGTCCACGCAGCGGTCACGCATTCTATTACGGCGCGGTTTTGCGAGAGCAGCCGCTCTCGTGCGCCATCCAATGAAAGCGACATGGATTTGACACCAGACTGTGCCGTCACCAGAAAAAATCGTGGAAGTATCGGAACGCCAATATCTGGAAAAATTCGTCAAGATCATCACAACAAAATCAGGAAAGGAGACAAACCGAATGGTTTCGCCTCGTTGCGCTGATTGTCTTTCCATAAGGTAAACTTCATCACAGCGTTGTTTGCGAAGTACTCCTTGACCAAAAGATCCCAATGGGCGAGCGAGAGCCTCTGCTTATTCTCGCTTGCAAGTACACCGCTGAATTGAAGTAACCGCGTTAATCCTTGGCCGAGGCCAAGCGGATAGGAAGTTGCACTGGGATTAGTGGTTAGCTGCCATATTCAAAATGCTGCAGTGTGCAGCTCACGTATTTGAAGGTCGTGCAGGGCCTCCAGCCTGCCCATCGGCCGCCATAAGGGGTGTCGTTGGCAATGCAGACGGGCCAGCGATAGGCGCCACAGGTTGCGGCGGTCTTGGGGCAATCGGGAGAGGGTGACCGGACGCAGATTGAGGTTGATGTAATCCCTGGGGGGCCTGTGTCAATGGTGGTGCCCGTCCCGCCGTGGGTGGCAAAGGCACTTGCGTTGTGCGGGGTGTTCCTGCCAATCCCGACTGAGACGGGGGTCGGCCTGGGGGGCCGTGGGGCTGCGATTGGGGTCGTTGTGGGGACATATGATCGCCAGGAGATGCATGGTGAATGGGCTGGTGTTGTTGTGGTGTAGGTGTGCCGGAGAGGTTGGATGGAGGACGAGGGGGGCCGTTGTTCGCAGGAGGGGGCATTGCACTAAAGTGATGTGGGAAGCCCTCGTTGCCATTCTGCAACTGCTGTGCGGGTGTCATCTGAAATCCACCAGTTCGGTTGTTCATAGGCGCTCCCATCAGCGGCATGTCCCCATGGTTTGGCGGCGAAGATGAAGGCGCGAAGGGGTTGGCGACGCTTCTGGCATTTCCGGGTACACCCTGTGGAAAGGCTTGGCCCGGAAATGGAAACAGATCTGGCTGCGAATTGCGCATTCCTGGCTGCCCCTGCCCAGGATTCGCCATATTCATGTTGGCTGGTGTTTGGGGTTGCGTGCCGGGCACTAGCCGCGGGGAGGGGGACATGGTGTGTTGTGAATGGCCTATCGGCGCGGGGAAGCCATTGGAAGGAAGGGCTTGTGGCATACCAGCAGAGTGAGGCTGTTGCGATAACCCAGGCTGCTGTGATAACCCACCCGTGATCTGAGAATCACGCCGCTGGATATCCTGCGTCATCGCAGGGTTCCCATGCTGCCTCCCAGCGAGATCTGCTGGAGCCTGTCTCATACTCATCTGCTGACGCATGTGAGCCGGCATGCTATTCCCCGCATTCATCCCCATAGGCATCTGCATCCCCCCCTGCTGACCGTGCACCCCACCCCCAGGTATTTGCATTTGTTGCATCGGCGGCTGGTTCAACGATTGTGGTTGTGATTGAACGCGGCGAAGTTGCTGTGTGTTCATCGGAGCTTGCTGCAGCATGTTCTGAAAAGCCATGGTGTTCATCTGATTGTTTCCGAGCCCTGCCATGGGCTGTCCAGACGCGCCGGCTGGGTTCATGTTCTGCGCGTTTTGGGCCTGATGTAAGAGATTGGCCTGCCGCTGTCGGTGAATGGCCTGTGCCTGCAGTTGCTGTTGATTCGCAATCGTAGGGTTGCCTGGCTGTCCTCCTCCCAGCATGTTCATGGGTAAATTGCTGGTCGCATTGTTGTTGGGGAGCATGCCCATAGGTGATTGGCTAAGCTCTGGCTGCTGCTGCCGGTTGCCCATGAAATGCTGTTGTCCGTTTATGGCTCCTTGGGAAAGCTGAGGGGCGCCGGATTGCCGTATCCCATCCTGACGCAGGTTCATCTGGGTAAGGGTGGTGGCGGTAGGATTGAATGTAAAGCCTGCTTGCGAGCTAGGGTGCATTTGAGATTGTGCGGTCGACATGTAGGCAAAGTCGCAAAAATTGCCGAGGATAAGTAGTTCGTGTAATACTCAGTTTGTTGATCGTCACAGCGACAGACGACCCTAGCAGAAGTAGTGAGTTCAGAGGGAATGGTGGACAGAGTGGGCTGTCGCCAACGGTGTCGATGGGTAGACTGAGTACAACGACAGGCACGACAGGATCAATGAGCTCGAAGTAGTGCTCACAAAGGGAAAGAGGCGGGACCGGGGAGAGTGTGTGAAGCGTGTGAGCAGCGGGGTGTGTTACGGCATCGCCACTGAATTTCTTTGTCTCGACAGCCATGGTCCGCCAATTCAAGTACCATGAACAAAAGCTCTTGAAAAAAGTCGACTTTCTCAATGTATGTTGCGACCCTGCAGTTCTTTTCGATCACAAGCTTACGTCCTACATAGTGGAAGCAAGATGCGAATCTGCGAGAGGTAAAGGTGATGCGCCGGTACCACATACAAGATCGGGAAGACTACCACAAGTGCGTCCCCGAGATAGTCTAATGCCAATCTCGTCGCTAACATCGGTGCTTTAGATACAACAAGCTTTGCGGCTCGCTTCGATCATTCGCGCACCGATTATCTCTTCTTCCCGCTCAAGACCCATTCCGATCACGCATGGAAGACCAGCTACTCTCCAAGCTGTATGACATGGGCGTGCTGAATACCTCGGCGAAGCTCAGCGATGTAGACAACAAGCTGACCGTTGCTGCCTTCTGTCGGCGGCGGCTTGCGGTGTTCATGTGCATGTCGAAGATGGCGGAGACCGTGAGCGCGGTGTGTGCAGCTGGCTCAGTGAAATGGCCATTTTTTTCTGACTTGCACTCGGATCCAGGCTGTCAAATTCATTGAACAAGGGCACGTCCGAGTGGGTCCTGATGCGGTCACTGATCCCGCATTTCTTGTTACGAGGTAAGCGTCCGATCCCTGAGTGCAATCCTTGAGCCCAGCTCACCTCTCGCGTGAAGGCACATGGAGGACTTCGTGACATGGGTAGACACTTCCAAACTCAAGCGGAGTATCATGTCGTATAACGATGAGGTGAGAATCTCAGCAAGTACATCCATAGCTGGCACTAACTGCTTCCATTTCAGCTCGATGATTTCGATTTGTTGTAAAACTAGCTCGGCTCTGCCGTGGACATCATCAGCGCACAAAAGCTCAAAACAAAAGACCGCTGAACCTGTAACTGCGATCGTAGCTATGCATCACGACCGTGCTAGTTTGAGGTCTCTGGCCACACGATGACGTGCTCTCCATTGCCTCTGCCGCCGCCACCAGCGGCTCTGCCGCCTGGGCCCTAATGTATTAGTCGTTTAATCTCAGTGATAACATATCAGAATCACACAATCTCACACATCGTTGCAGAACGCTCTAAGAAGACATCAATTCTATGACTGGTATGTATAATAGCGAATCTATAGGAGATACAAAATCTTGCATAGATAGGGTGGGTGATATGATAACGATCCGGATATAAGAGATTATTTGTTTAAAGACAAGAGGCATCCAGTGAAAAAGGCGACCAAGAGATTATGAAAGTATACGCGTAGGATCGAGCTTCGTTGTCCATGACTGTAATTCCTTAAGATTCGGTGCAGCTAGAGCATGCGAATTCGCGGATGTAAAAAGAGTGAAAGAAAAGCGTTGCTATAATGAAAGTAATGAGATGGGGCTGGTGAGTTTTGAAAGTGATGATCGCGTACCCCGAGCAAGAGCTCCTTTTGAGGATCGCTCTCGACATTCACGCCATCAAGACTAATGATACCCACTTCCTCTAGTTCGTTGGAGTGGGTATACATGTGGAGGTATGGTCTGCGCGAGTTAATTGTCAGTTCACGCTTACATGACATAACAATGGATGTTACCTTCGAAGAACAAACCATCGCTTCTCCCAGATGTTATTGGTTGCGTCCTTTAAAATCGTGAGGTGGCCCTTCTTGGTTGGCGCGTCACTATATAGATCACTTAGTGAAGCCCCCAGTAGAGGTGAGAGGAAATGTACCTTCGGCCCACCAGTTTGGTGTTAGATATCAATTTGAAACTTTCCATATTTTCAAAGGTCGTGTTTTTACTCGTGGAAGAAGCCGTTTCGCTCTCCTGGGGTTCTTGGCTGAGCACAATCTGCAGAGAAACAAGTTAGCATCCGGCGACAGCAGTGTGAATGATGCATGTACCTCTCCACGATGGCCAAACTGCTTTTGCCATAGCTCTACCGACTTCTGCAACAACGTGTCTGCGCCCCATACCATCGCATCCGCCTGGATTGGTCTTGCGATGGTGTTCGCGAGGATCACTCGAACGGCTTGCACATCAGCCGCCCGCCTTTCGGTAGACACCAACCTTGAATAATCTTCAACGACGGATATCCCTCGGGGCTTCCACGCCCCTAGGGCCTCCTCTCCGCGAACGTATTTCTCCGCCGTATCAAGGCGCCAAAGGTCCTTCGGCGACCTTGTCAGAGGAGGCGATAGTCGCACATTGAACACCGTGCTGGTTTTCGTCAAGATTCTGGTCGAACCAAAGAAATTCATGAACCGCGTGGGAGGCCGGGCGTCTCGAGTCTGCATGGCGATTGCCATGTCCATGGAAAATTGCACGGGTTCTACGCAGATGTCAACGGCAACAAACCACACGATTTGCAATAAAACGCGTTGATTGGGAGCGGTCACCCTGTTCAACAGGAGCGAGTCGTGAACACTCGAGTCCCACAGGGCTTCTGCTCGTAAAGTGCCTGTACCATCGGGCTTGAACTCGAGGCTCTGCTCTTTCTGGAGTGGGAGCGTCACGACAGCCTTTGAACTGGATTCGTGCACCCGGCCCTTCGGATCTAATAGTCGGACGTTGCCCAATCGCATTTTCGTGAACTCGATCCAGGGTAATTGTTGCCCGGAGTTGGACGCGAGGGAAAGCACGATGCGCCGCTGGAGGCCCTGGTGAAGGCTGAAGGCTCCTGGATCAACTGCCCCTTGCGAGAGGACAGGCACGGGGACATACTGACCGTCTGGGCCCAGTTCACATATCTGCAACCAGGCGACTACATCGTGGCTTTGTTCCACAACAAAGTCGTTTTCGGAACGCCGCATCAATGGGAGCACGGCCGGTGGGCCTTCCGAGGCTGAGGCAGTAGATGGGGTGACACTCTTCTGGTCACGCAACTCGTCCCAGTGTTCCAGACGCTCGAGATACGTGGACTTGACTGCTGCGAAGAACTCGATGGGCGCATATCCATGTTTTAAATGAACAAGAGCTTTCGCGGATGCGACGATAGAGAAGCTGCGTCGGAATTTGACATCTGAGAGCGCAGAGGCATCGATATCTATTGCGTTCGAAGGATACACCTCTTCGGCCGTTACCGCAGGGCCGACGAATGAGGATAGTCGGACTTGCAGATGAACCGCAGAGAATTCGTGGGAAGACAAGCCTTTGACTGAATCGACAGTGAGGAAGAAGCTGACCTTGCTGCCAGGAGGAATAGTGCCTGGTACAGGTGAGGAAGCTCGAGTGGAAACTGTGGAACCGTGCTTGCTGGAGGGCATCACGCTGACGATCTTGATATCGACTCGACACGAACCAATTGCTTCGGCTGTGTATCTGCAAAATATGGGTACCGTCGATGTGGATGATAGCCTGCGCGAGAGCGGAGCTAGCGATATAAGAGCGTTGCCAATGAAGGAGTACTCGGGTGGTGGAATATTATAAAACGGCTCATCGGATGAAAAATGTTGGGTATATGACGGGCGATCGATGTATGTCGTCAAATTCCGCATCCGTTGTAACTGCTGCTGAAGTCGGTCTAGTGACCATGGGTATATCGCGTTGTGACGCTTGTCTAAGACTTTCACCGCAACAGAGGGTTGAGTTGATGAGGCCAGCACGGGGTCAGCCACATCCCCAAATTCATCAAGCCCTGCAATGGTACCAACGGCAGATGAAGGGGCTGCTAACGAGCCTCCCGATGCGATTGTGAAGTTGTAGGAAACCTCTTTCCCAAGTTCCTTGCTACCAATGCGTTCAGAAGACATTTCTAACGAATGAAAGATACACACACCTGATAATATTGGCCTCCTTGATGAGTACAGCACTAGAAAGTACCAACTCTGCCATAGAAAAGGCACGATGTGCCCTCCATCTATCCAGAACTTTACGAATTAGTCGCAACTGACGAGCCGAGTATATGACTGGCTCGAATTGTGCTTCTTCCATATCGACTTCTCCACGAGCACGAGCATCAATCATGCGACGCATTTGGGTTTGGACGAGCTTAAGTTGGTGCTGCATGTGATCCTTCTCTACTTGGAGGTCTTCCGCCTCCGTTGAAGATTCTGTGATCGCCTGGAGACGTGATTCGAGCTGCTGTTGCACATCTTTCAGAGAGTCACCGACCAGGGGACTTCCTTGGCTTTGGACATTGTCCCAGCTGGAGTCGTCGGTAGCATCGCTAGAAAAAGGTCGCCCATTTTCGCTCCAAATGTCCTCGACATGACTGAGACTGCTCTCCGGTCTGGACTTGGGCCCTACATGGCCTCGCAAGGTCTTGACCTTGGTGATCTTGTCAAAAAGTTTGTTGAGATCTTCATCTGGTAAATTATCCAACGCTGGGTCTAAGCCAAGGCGAGCGAAGGCTGCTTCTCGCTTGGCGAATGTCCAATCGACATCACCTTCATCTGCCGAGGAAGATGCGTCAGACTCAGGCGCGCCCTCGCCAGCCTCCAAATCGGCAGCCGAGACGCTGACATGCATGCTTGACCTTGTAGCTGCCCGATGCCGCTGTTTTCGCACCTCCTCTGGGTTGTTGAATCGGAAAACATGGTTGTCCCCTGCGAATCATGAGTAAACCGTTCAACGTAAGACAATTTTGCTCACCAAGAATGATGCGAAAACCAGATCGTAGTTTGTATGGCTGAAAGGAATTTGGTGAGAACGTAATGGGAATGTTGTTCCATCTTACTTACCTGTCCAGGCGATATTTGCTTTCCATTCAGGAACTGCGCGAAAGTATGTTAGTATCCGGAAGGGTCAGATAGGCAGGTGAACTAACTGTTACACTCTCTGGCATGGATTGCAGAGTGACCTTCCCCTCCGCGTTGTCAAAATAGCAATGTTCATCCAAGATCTTATCGCCACTGAGACGGATCGCCACGGGCACATCGCTGTCGAGTTTACCAACCTGGAATTCACGCTTCAACTTGACGATATTATAGGCATATCGTGTTGCTACGCACCATCGTTTTACCCAGTTTGAGCTGATAAATCAAACACTCGCTCATCAAAGGATCTATTGCGAATGTTCAGCTCTCAAATGAAATGATAGTTCAAAAATACCAAACAGACCTTCATTCTAGTGAAAGCTCGACGTTCAGATCATTTCACGGTCAAAATACAGAGCTGCAACATACCAAGTTGACTAAATGCGGCATCTGCGCAAGAGATAACTCAACATGATGGGAGTGCAATGCAACATTGTGGTGCTTACCTTCTTGGGAGTATGGACTCCCACTAAATCCTTCTCCACAGTAATGCCCAACTCCTCTAGAGCCTTTTCGCGCTCTTTCTGCACTTCTTGTGTTCGTATCATCTTGTCTTCCCATGTCTCATTCAAGCTCTGCATTAGTTTCTCGCTGGTCTCCATCTGATCTTGCAGCTCCGCCTTGGTAACTGTTTTGATGGTACCATCCTTCGCTTTGTAGGAGACTTTCTGCTTTTCTGGAGGAACATGCGGGTCATAAACGTCCTCGCTGGCTGATCCGCTAACGCGAGCTGAAGGCTATTGTAAGATGATGCTCTTGATTTACCGAAATTGCGCGCATACCTCTGAGCACTTCCAGCTCCTCCTTGAGCTCCCGGACGAGTTTGGCATTGGGATCCTCGTTGACAGTCGCCTTGTTCTTGATCTTCTTCGCCTGATCAGCGTATCTCAATGTACTCAGCGTCTCCTCGTAATCTGCAGGGGCGATGGCCGCTATCATGGCAGTTTTGGAATTGCCTCCCAGGGTGTCTTTCAGCAGCCATGTCAAAACCTAAACACTGGAGTTAATACAAGCTGCATGTGTTGCTTGTTAGGACGCACCGAGTCACGATAAGGAACAAAATCTTCCGGCCCTTTGCCGCCTTTCTTGCCTTTCTTCCCCTCGTGTTGACTGGCCGTGGCCAAGGCAGAAATGACCTTCCCAAGAGTAGTAAGAGACTTGTTGATATTGGCACCTTCTTTCAAACGCTGTCCAGTGGCACCTGTTGAGTTCGCTCGCTCAGACCCAGCGAGATCGACAAGACTGGGCCCTTCAATAGTTTATCTTTATAATGACGTGTTTCAACATACCTGATTCGCGACACTTTCTCGGTGTCTAAATTTGTTTGAGCATCATGTTTCTTCATCGTCAAGAGCAATGTGAACACCGCATGCGAGCGTGAAGAGCTGAAGATGGGTAAGTTCAATTACACGGAATAAGAAGGATGATACGCACGTCTCGTTCATGTTAGTGGCTGCCACCGTTCGCGCCTTGTTCCCCTCGTCCATCAGAGTCATCATCTCATGATAGCTGCTCACGACCAGCTTCGATAAATCTTCGACATATGGGCCTAAGCTGGGATGCTCCCGAACACGCAAGTTGCCTGTATTCTTGGGGTTCAACAAGTCACGCACTTTCTCATTATATATCTACGAATATTATTAGTAGCAGTCAGGATCCCAGTACCAGCTCACTAACCTCAATGTAAGACACTTCTACAGTGACGGTGAGGTTGGGGTCTGCCGCCGCCTTACCCTCAACGCGTACAAACAACTCAGAGCACACTAACGGGATAATTCCCTTGTCCGCGCCATCTGCAAAGACGTCAGACATATATTTCCAACAAGTCATGATGAAATACGCACATCCCATCATACTGTGATATCACCTATTAGCACCATGAACATGTGCCGATCGTGCGTTGGTACTCACCTATACGACTTGCCCGATCCTGGTGAGTCAAAGTTGTCAGTAAATCGTCTAAGCATTCATTCGCCTGGCGTACCCGTTTGACCATCTTTCAATGTGGAAATTAGTAAATTAAGACCTGGCGTTGAACTGGGCTACTCACAAGCTATAATACACGCGTTAAAACCCAAGAATCCATGGTCCAGCAGCTCCTTCCCCAAATCATCATACAGTGTCTGTTGTGAGCAGTATTGAGGCTCGTCCCTCGGTCCGGCGGACCAGTAACTCTTGTCGAAACTGAACGCCAGGGTCTTGCGCTCTGTCGCGCGCTTGGCGTCTTGGTTCGATCCTGTTTCTGGTGGATCGATGTAGGTCGAGTTACCCTCCATTCGAATAAGGGGCTTTGCCCCACGAGCAAGCTCTATCAAGCATCGTTAATTTTCGGTCAAGGTAGCAACTCAGACGCGTTCAGGCTCACCGCGACTATTGAGAGGTCTGCATCGCACTACGACCTTGATGTTGCCATCCCCGTGCTCCGCCATCGTGTATAGGCTCCTCTTTGATTTTAAAGCGCGTCGGTAGAGTAAGTTGCCAGAGTATGAGTGAAGCGGCGGAAGCAAGCAGTCGGCCTCACCGTGCCTAGCTAAAGCACAAGCCACGCGGATTTCTATGGCAATCCTGAAAAGGCAGCAATATGATAGTTTTCTACCTTTCTCTCTTCGCAACCATGCTCAAGGCGATTGAATCAGCCAGTCTGACGTCTCTATCAAATCTCGTGGCGACCATCTGATAAAAATTACACCTGCTTGCCATTGCCATCGTCTGACTCCAATTTCTACAATAATGGCTTGTTCCCAAAGAATCTGCCAGGTGGACTTGAACACGAGGCCAGCAATGGTTGTCTTGAAACCATGAAAGTCCGCAACTGCCATGATATCCCTTGCTGGCTCCCCTCTCATAATACACGTACGGACGATTACCATCCTGACGCGTCAAACTCTCCGCTGGTCAGCGACCTCGGATGGACCAGAGATCGGCATTTCGGCTCGCCGTCTCCAGCCGGGCGCTAGCACTGAAGATATCGTGGACCACGCAGTCTCGCACTTTAGTCATCACCCGCGATGCACATTCCAGGATTTAGGATGACAGCTTTAAGTGACCCCTAGATTTGCGTAATCATTTATTCGAGTCTGTTGATCGTGAGCCGGTCTTTGAACTGTGCGCCCTCCGCACTACGAAAGGTGCTCAGTCCAAAGGTCGGAGAAGCTTACACCACGGGTAGGAACAGGGCTCTTTTTCAGATTTGGTGTTTACTGCTAATGCTTGCCGATTGGAATTAGGCTGTCAACCTCAAGACACATGCGGGATCTGCTTTGGTTTTCTTCAAAGCAAGGCTGGACCCTGGGCTCGTTGGAATCTTGAAAGCCCAGCCTATGAAGGGTGCAGCACGATCGTCTACAACGGTGAAGACGACCCGATCAGTTGCCAAATGATAAATATACCCAACCTCGTCGGTGGATCGCACATCTGATATTTGTGTTTGGTTTGTCTTCCTCTACTTTAACATAACGCCTTTTTCGATTAGGGAGGTATATGTATCGCTCTTGCCTTCAACTTGGTTCTTTGTCGCGTCGCCCATTGGTGCAAAGAAGACACGTGGAGTCAATCTACTTACACAGGGTCTTTTGGACATTTTGAGGCCGATGTAATGCTCTCGTGTACTATCTATGATTATGCTCGGGATTCTAATCACTATCATCCGTTCTCCACCTTGAAGCGCGTGAAGAGGATATCGATGGGCTTTTATACCTCAGGCCGCATAATATGGATACCGGGGGAGTCACGAGGCTGATATGGCCGTCGTACATGACTGCACGCTGTGAGCCTGGACGTGGACGCGAGTGCTCTTTTAGCAGAGCTGAAAAGTACACTGCCTACTTATCATGCAAGTACACCGCCACAATCAAGCAGTTCGCCTTCAACCTCCCACATGACTTAGTCAAACGCTGGGGCTCCCTCTGGTCGATAGCATACCAAATTATCCCTTCTAGAAGACTAGGCGTACAATTGTAAATCAATCCGCAGATTGAGGCAAGGAGGGTCGGTGGGACAATGCGAGCGTGCGGCCAGCGCGATACCAAGTCTTAGTAAGTACCATATTAAGTCCAAATTGAGATCATGACATACTGAACAACGGCGAAGGTAGATACATAGCGATGTGTAGCAAAAGTGATATGATGCATATGTATATAAATTGAACATGTAGTCAGAATCGATAAATATGGATGGAAAGATTTGCGCACGTACTATATGCCACAGATGAGTCTCTACGGCGCTCTATTAGCTTCCCTGGACGTAGTTACGCCCAGGTACTAATCTTCCAAACCACGGAGAGGTTGAGCGCCATATTGGAAGACCTTGGCCCCTGGACCCCTGGATGCGAGTGTTGACAGTAGTGGTTGACAGTATCTTGAATGTGAAGTGTTGGCATAGAGTGTTGACGTTGGCGAGAGTTGACATTGGCGAGGGTTGATGTTGGCTAGAGTTGACAGTAAAGTTGACAGTGATTGGCGGTTGTTGACAGTGCTGTTCAATGCCAGTGTTAGAAGTGGTGGCAAAGGGCTGGGAAATGGATGTACGTACGAGACGGTATAAGGGATCGGCATGATGCAGAGGGTTTCAAGTCGGATCCGTGCAAATCCTTGGAGCTCGAACTCTATAGAAAATGCGGCCGGCCCTGCTAATGAAGAGTGCATCTAGTCAGAATCTATGAAAACGAACAGGGCAATGATAAATACATGCACCTACCGTGTGTGATAAACGAGCAAAGGGAGGGGCAGTGCGGGGCCCATTCAAATCGGATCCGTGCAAGTTCTAGGAGCCCAAACCCCGTAGAAAATGACCGTTCCTGCTAATGAACAGCGCATACAGTCAGAATAGGTGAATATGGAGAAGCGGTGTGGACGCGTACCGTTTACTATAGGCACTGTCTCGGTGGCGCTCTATTAGCTTCCCTGCGGACAGGTACTAATCCTCCAAACCACGAAGAGGTTGAGCGCCGCATTGGAGGAGAAATGTAGGTAAGGGGGGGTGTACATAAGGGAGGCGATGTAACATAAAGGTAAGAAAAGGGAGGGAGGAAAAGAAGGAAGTCGCACAAAGGCCCGCAGGGGAAAGAAATCACGCAAAGGAACGGTCAGTATAAGGGAGGGACATTACATTACCTACAGGGAATTCCAAGTCAGATCCGTGCAAGTTCTTGGAGCTCGAACTCCGTAGAAAATGCGAACGGCCCAGCTAATAAATAGAGCATGTAGTCAGAATCCGTGAAAACGAACAGGAAGATAATAAATATATTCACTTACCGTGTATGATAGACGGGCGGGAGGGCGCAGTGTGCGGCCCATTCAAATCGGATCCGTGCAGATTCTTGGAGCTCGAACTCTGTAGAAAATGCGGCCGGTCCTGCTAATAGATAATGCATGGTGTCAGATTCTTGGAGCTCGAACTCTGTAGAAAATGCGGCCGGTCCTGCTAATAGATAATGCATGGTGTCAGATTCCGGGAAGACGAACAGGAAAATAATAAATACGACATGTACCGTGTGTGATAGACGAGCAGGAGGGGGGGCAGTGCGAAGTCCATTCAAATCGGATCCGTGCAAATTCTTGGAGCTCGAACTCTGTAGAAAGTGCGGCCGGTCCCGCTGATAAATAGTGCATGGAGTCAGAAAAAAAGTAGAAACGAACATGACAATAATAAATATGTGCACGTACCGTGTGTAATAGACGAGCGGAAGGGGGGCGGTGCGAAGCCCATTCAAATCGGATCCGCGCAAGTTCTTGGAGCCCAAGCCCCGTAGAAATGACCGTTCCTGCTAATAAATGGTGCATACAGTCAGAATAGGTGAAAATGGAGAAGCGGTGTGGGCACATACCGTTTACTATAAGCACTATCTCGGTGGCGCTCTATTAGCTTCCCTGCGGACAGGTACTAATCCTCCAAACCGCGAAGAGGTTGAGCGCCCGTATTGGAGGAGAAATATAGGTAAAGGAGGGAATGCAGTGATATAAGGTAGATGGAAGGGAGGGAAGAAGGGAAGAAATAAATCACGTAAGGGCCCGGAGTCCGGGGATAGAAGTCACGCAATCACGCAAAGGAAAGATCGTCTGGCCATTAAAAAAATGGTGAGGATTGGTGACAAACGGTAAAGGGAAAGAAGAACGTACCTCGCCACTACAGCGAGACGCAATGACGCTTTATTGGCTTCACCGACTTACTTTCCCTGCGGCTACTAGACCCGCAAACCGCGATGAGGGTATGCGTCGTAATGCGGGGAAGTGGATCCATGCGAGTGAATATTGAAGAACACCTGTAACTCAAATAGGATTAGCGACATGTGAGGAGGATAAAACGAGGCACAGTCGCAGTAATTATTCTCATTCACAATCGACGACGACGTGACGTGATTGACATGGTCTTGCTGTGGTCGATTACTTGGAAGACGGGTGGCGATCGGTGCGAGGTTGGTTTGGCGGCGGACATGTCCATGAGGTCTTCAGTAAGAAATTCTCGAGCAGATCAACATCATTTACTCACACTTAGATCTCATACGATGACTTCATCAAGAATGAAATTCTGGCGGGAAAGTCTTTGATGGGCGGCGGCAACATGGGCGGTCACCGGAAGCACCACTGGTTTGGGCTATCTGGGGGCTGGAAGGTGAGCTCGAGATCGACAGCTGTTGAAGATGAACGTACTTAGAGGATGATTAAACTAGTCTACAGGGCGGCGGGCATCATGGCGTGCACGGCGGCGGTCTTCTGTGCTCAGCGCGATGCTCGAACGGCGCGCTCGAATGGAGAGTGCGATGATGAAGAGTGAGGTGAGGAGCAGAGAAGATATTTGACGGGGGTAGATTGAGAGAGATCGTCAATGATTCGGGTTTTGAAGTTGGCTATGTAGCGGTTGGGGGACAAGAAGGAAGGGCGAATAAACAGAGTATTTGTATGTTGGTGGCTGGCCATGACAGCTCATGACATGACTAATGGATCCGACAGTTGCAGCGGACAGATAACCAACCGAGAACTCTAGACTCTAGAGAACTATCGCTGCAACTTAGAGAACCTGCATATCCACGATAATATCGGGAACGATTCTCAGGGGCCGGAAGGGCTGAAGATATATTGGACTAATTATGTAAGGCTAGCTGCGCTTGGTAATTGACATGATCGCACACGATTTCTCTTGCATATATATATCATATTTTCTGACTTCTTTGACATCTTAATAACTGAATCTGGAACCTGAGGCCTGAGGGATGGAATATCAAGCTACCACAGGAGCAGAGCTAGAAGCCATCGACACCATCCTTATCAGACTTGGACGGTGCCGCCGCCGCACAAGTGCTCTTTTCGCAATGTGTTTAGCGCCTTTGATAGACTCGTGAGAGAAATTGAGGATTCATGATAGCATTCGGAATTTTGTAAAACAAATATCTGAACAATCCCACAAAAAAACACTGTAGTTCGCAAGGGAAACCGAAGAAGGATAGAAATATGGACTGGACGTTCGAGGGTGGGCGACAAGAAACCGGCCAGTGGACCAGAGATGTGAAAGCTCTCGCAAGACTTATGTCGCATGTATGGTGTCCATGTGTAAAGAGAGCTCGAGCTGTTTTCAACTCAGAAATACATCTGCCAACCTCAGCACACGAATATCCCCAGACTCCCCGCGCGCCTGCATAACCTTGATCCTCCTCATGTCCACATCTTGGATGCCCATGTCCATAATGGTGATACTCGGGTTCGCGAACTGTACTTCGTCTTCTGGAAAACACCAGCGCGACTCCACCATATTCGCAAGCGCGTGCGAAGGTAGTCCTTGCTCCAGGGAATGCTCGAAAGTGATATCCTTGAGCTTGGCGAAGCGTGCAGGCGTTTGCGCCTGAGACAGCGCGGGGTTCGTCAAGGCCGTCAGAGTCTGCTCGCCCACAAATCCCAACCAGTGACCATGGGTACCAACACAAAGGCTTTCGAGCGCGGGCCCAACATGCTTGAGGCAATCAAGGAGATCCGGTTCGAATTTAATGGTGAAGAGACTGAGGTTGGAAATGACACATGCTGACCGTGTAAGCAATGCCATGAACTCGGTGTGAGGCCAGTCGGGGTAATCAAATCTCAGTGGGTGATTAGCGAAGCGGTGTGTTTCGATGTCAAGGTGAGTGAGGGATGGAAGAGAAAGGGCCGAAAAGAAAGCGGTCAAGTCCTGGTCCGTGTGCAAGGTGAACTGCCGGAGGTTGGGCATTACCACTTCACCCACGAGGTTAGGCATTAGCTGCTGGGAGTATCCCTCTACAAAAGTGAAAGCGCACTCCTCGAGGAGCGGTGATTGCCTCAGTACTTCAAGAACGTCGGGGAGGGTTGTAAAGTACGACAATTGAAGGTGTCGAAGCTGGTTGGTTACAATCGCGGGAAGCCTTGTGGGACCACTGTGAATATATGCGTTCTGTGCGTCCCAGTAGAAGCTACGAAGGTTCGTGGAGGACTTCAGCAAGCTACCCAGCTGAGTGGCAACATCGTTGTCTTCTTGGAGATAATTTTCTTCGAAACTGGTGCGGAGCTCGAAACTTCCGAGAGAAAGAGACGTCGATGTCGCATTGTATGATGACACGAACATGGGAGCCAATTTGGTTTTTTTGCTCCAGTCGATCACGACATGCTGCCAGCGAGCTCTGTAGCGCAATATGACGTCAAATCCAACATCCGCTATCTCGCCGTCGACGGCGTCGAAAAACAGGCGCAAGGGCTCTCGTCCAGACCGTTTCAGCCATGTTGCCATTAGCCTGACATCGCACGGAGCTTCTGGCGCTGCGTGAAGGCCAGCCCACAGTGATGAGGTCGAGAGGACAATGTTATTCCAGTGTTTACAGACGAGCAGGAGCACGATTGGTGCACTCATCCTGTCCATAGTAATGAAAGGAAAGATCGGACTGGACTCCAAGCACATCCTAAATATGGTCTACAGGGGTCATTTTGTTTCAGGAATCAGAATATTGGGGGGTGCGAGGGAAACGCGTACTGTCAAAGACTCTATGGGCAGCTTCTCAATACTTGAACAGCTCGTCCGAGGCACGGTGAGCGATGCTTGGACCTCCATTTCGCAAAAATGGGTCGGCGTGGACAGCGTGAAAACGTATGAATGCGATTCAATTGATAGAGCTGATTGTAATAAGCGTGAAATGTTAAGAAAGGATAATGAGATACCTTTGTAAAATTGAAAAAAGCAGCTTACGCGCCAAGATATGTAGTTGTCTTCAGTCGATCAAGGCGACCATCCGCGTTTTGACGCAATCAGTGGTCCAAATGGGTATTACACGTTAAAGTAGCCTAAGATGCGAAGGCACGTCTCGGAGCTTACGCAAAATTAACGCGATGATGTGGTGGGAGGTGGAACTCAAGTGGAACTTTGTGGGCAATTCGCTTCGGACTTTAGACACGGAGGCTATAGCGATCAGTGGCTCTGGTCGGAAACGTCGACCAACAACGTCTTGGACCCGCACGTCCTCCAATTAAGTACTTACTCGAACCTTCGCTCGCAATGTATATACTAGCACTTACCATTGAATTACCACAGCGTACCTGTAGTCAAGTACTGCACACCGTCGATATCACGGCCATCTGCAATTTGATCCCTTCGAGAACGCGCCCGCTATGTCTGGAGATGAACATGTCGGCTGGATGCGCGAGGCCTTGGCCATGGTAGGGCTCGAACGCGTTTGTGATTTTTTACACTGGCTGACTGACTGGGATCAGGCGGAAGAGGCCCTGACCGCGAGCGAGGTTCCCGTCGGCTGCGTGTTCGTGCGCGACGGCAGCATCATCGCGAAAGCCCGCAATCGCACGAACGAGCTCAGAAATGTATGATACGACCTCCCTTGCATTTCCCGAATATCTGACGTATCTGGCGATTTGACACTGGCACCTGTGGTTTAGGCGACCAGACACGCAGAGCTGGAAGCCATCGATGCCATCTTATCAGACAAGGCGCTTACGCCGCAGATCAGTGTGTACCCGCTCGCCGCGACGACGCTGTACGTGACGGTCGAGCCGTGCATTATGTGCGCGTCCGCCCTGCGGCAGATGGGCATCAAGGCGGTCTTCTACGGCTGTGGCAATGACAGGTTCGGCGGGTGCGGGAGCGTGCTGGGCGTCAACGAAGAGTAGGTTGCGATCCAAGATCCAAGCACAATGATAGCCAGGCGTAAAGCATAGCTGACATGCCGTGTTCGATAGATTGGGCCATCCGAAGCACCCTGCGTATCCGGCGACCGCGGGATACTGTCGCGAGGAAGCTATCCTCGTGCTTAGACGGTTTTATATCACGGAAAACACCAATGGTGCGGTACTGCTCGAGGCGCAGATGATGTAATGCTGACCTCTACAAACGTAGCACCGGTGCCAAAATCAAAAGTGAACAGGGTCCTGAAAACAGAGATATTACCTATGGTCTGAAGATGTGCGGGGGGACGTTCGCGTAGTCTTGTAGGCGATTCCCAGAACGAATGAGATTATCTATTACCGATTCATAATTTAGAGCTACTTTTGACTCGCAGTCAAAATACTTTCTCCGCAAAGGAGCACACAACGCGGTGACCTACTGGTCGACTGTGTCCTTCCACTTCAGCCCCAATGACTGAGCGATGAAGCCGTACCTATCGGCGGCTTCTTTGATTCTAAGAAGGGTGTAAATACGTTGCTACTCAGGAAAGGATTGAGGATCTATGCGTACCTTTGTTCCGTTGCTTTGCCGGCGCCGTGCCCGGACTTTGTGTCTATTCGAATGAGCAAGGGGTTGGGGTTGTTGGGCAGAGTATGTTGGAGCGCTGCGGCATGTTTGAACGAGTGCAGTGGCACTACACGGTCGTCATCTGATAGAAATAATCAGGACACGACACGCACTTCGAAAGTCAAGGGACTTACGGTCCGCAGTGTGCAGTATGGTGGGAGGGAATATACGATCCGTTGGTATGTTGTGAAGAGGTGAGAGGGGGTGGATAAAGTCAAAGTCGTGTGCATCATGCGGGTTTCCGTAGTCCGAGACCCATGCTTTTCCTGAAACAGAAAATACGTTGAGCAAGCAATGTCCGCAGAAACTTGGGATTTACAAACCGATGGTGAAGTCCGCGAACTGTGATATTCCCATGTTAGAATTTGCAGGAAATGGGAGAGGAGGATATCCACGCACCTTCAAAAGATCGAGCACGCCGACCTCGGCAACGGCGACACCGATCAGTCCCTCTGGCGCCTGATTCACACAGGCAGCAACCAAGAGTCCTTCGCATGGCAATGAGTAAATTGGCCAGGACTGAGAAGTCGGTAAACGGACCTCCGTTAGAGCCTCCATTGATGGCTACCTGACCTGCGCCCACATATTTGTTGTCGACTAGGTATTGCCTGCAATGCCGTCAGTGCCCCGAATGGTGCATATTACAGAGCGTGCTTACGTTGCAGCGATGAAATCATCGAAAACATTTTGCTTCAAAGTGCGTCATGTCAGCGTAACCCCTACCAATCGAAGGCCTCATGCAAACCTTGCGCTCTTTTGTCCCGCCCTCATGCCAGGTCTCCCCGAACTCACCACCGCCGCGGATGTTGGGCACAGCCAACACCGCGCCGTACCGTTGAAGGAACGTCAGAATGGACGGGCTGAAGAAGGGCCCAATGGAGATGCTGAACCCTCCGTAGCCTGATGAACGCGTCAGATAGGCGAACATACAGTAGTGCATAAACTGACCGTATTGGATCGCAGGTGCCGTGCCGTCAAACTTGGTCGATTTGTGGCGCACGATGAACATCGGGACCTT
This sequence comes from Athelia psychrophila, assembly GCA_001630335.1. Taxonomy (NCBI): domain Eukaryota; kingdom Fungi; phylum Basidiomycota; class Agaricomycetes; order Atheliales; family Atheliaceae; genus Athelia; species Athelia psychrophila. The sequence continues at coordinate 260,647 of KV417545.1, read as the reverse complement.
CGTGCCATCTTTGCTCGCATACCACACCTAGTCCACGGGTCAGCAAAACGCAGTCCGAGTGATGGGAGTTCCAATACTCACTTGCTCAGCCAAGAAATCCTCCGGGTCCAGGCCGTTGACTTTTGTAGTTTGGTGTACGCTCCACCTTTTCTTCTCGTCGCGCTCGCTGAAGTCGTATCGCGCGACGACTCCGGGGGTGGTGAACCCTGTGAGGGTGATGAAGAAGTCCGGCCGCGAGCGGCGGCCCGAGATGTACGCGGCGCCGACAAAGTCTTCCGCCAGCCGCGTCAAGCGCTCTCCCGCCAGCGAGTACAAGTAGATCTCGTCTTTGACCTTTGGCACACAAGCGCATCGCACATGAGCTGATGCTCATAATAAGAAGAGGAAATCCAAGGCTCACGTTGCGTTTGTAGACGACGACAAGCTTGTCATCGGCCACGACTGTAACGTCTTCAAGATGGGCGTCTTTGTCCTCGGGGATGAGCTCCTTGAACGCGCGGTTCTTGTCGGCGATATCCGTGGTGACGACCTTGTACTGCGGGGCCTTTTCGTTGGTACGCAAGTAGAACTTCGTCCCGTCGTTGGCCAATCTATCGCAGCAGGCCGCGTGAGACGCGTTCGTTGGGACGATGGGGGCGACTCACACATCGTACTCGGCATCGAACGTGTTTACGAGCTTATCCCACTTCATATTCGGGCCAATTTCGTTGGTCTCGAGGTCGGTCACCCAGAGCATGTTTTTCTAACCAAGGCTGGCGTTAGAGTAGAGGTGAAAGCAGCATTGCATGCAGACTCACTCTGTCCGAGTTCTTGAGGACGTATAGAGACAGGTACCGTCCGTCCGTCTCGGTTATGTCCATACCCCACATCCACTCCGGGTTCTCGGGATCCTTCATCACCAGGACGTCGTCGGCTGCCAGAGCTGTGAGCGGCCAGGTAATGAAGTATAGCAATGCAGCTCACATTGCTGGGTACCGAGCCTGTGGTAATAAACCATGGCGTTGATATCCCCGTCCGTTTCAGTGCCCGCTTTGTCCTCGGTGGCCAAGCCATGCGACTCGCGGTCGGGATATCGCTAAATGAAGGTCAACGGCCGTACGGTACGGCGTAAGTGGGCCTGCGACGAACTTGGTAAAAGAAGCCCTTCGAGTCGTGCGTCCAGACGATGGTGGAGAACTTGACAAACCGAATTTCTTCGGGCAGTCTGCTGTCGTGGTGTTCAGGGCGCACGCCGTTGACTTCGGCCAGCGGGCTGTCGGTACGGCGCACGTAGATGGTGCAAAAGTCGCTTCCCTGCAGAGAGTCAGCGGAAAAATATAAAAGGGAGAGAGGCACATACAGAGAGGGATATGCCGTAGGCGTAATATTCGCCCTTGCCTTTGGAGAATGCTGCAGTGCCGAGGGAGGCGGTTCCGTCTGTGGAAAGCAAATTCGGCTGCAGCAATGTTCAACGTTTGAACCTCGTGATGGGTAGTCCTGCGGAAGCATAGCTTACGTCGAAGAATACTTCTCCACCCGGACCTATGTCCTTGGAGAAATCGGGGAGCTTGGAGTCTTTGGAGCGGTACAAGACTGTATAATATATGAGCCCCGTGTTTGAAACTCGAAATATAATAAACGCACCAGACTGGGCTTGCAATCCACTGTTATAGTACCAGTACCATCGACCGTCATACTTCAGACTGGGAGCAGAGACCTGGAAAGTCTGAGTTTCCCGAATCCACGCGACCACTGTCACTCACTTTTGCGTAATCCATATTCTTTCTGATCTCATCTTCGAGCTTGACGCGATCAGGGTTCTAGGCAGTCCAGTGGCGGCCAATGAGCACAGCGCGGCCACCTTTATCGATCACACGCACCTGATCCAAATACGCCCTGGTAAACGCTTCCTGGGCAGAAACCCACTCCTCTGTCTCCGGCGTGTTCTTCTCGAGCCATTGATACGGATCAGCGACTTTGACGAGGCCTTTGAGCTCCGACTTGTACTCGTCGACGTGGCTTGATCGACGCGCTGTCGGGTAGCAGTTCGGTTTCCACGGGGTGGGGGCCATTCTTTGGGAGGACATTGCACGAGATGGGAGCCGATAAAGGACGCGGTTTGCCGGTTTGCGAAGGGTGCGCAAAGTGGACAGCATGTGGTTAATTCCTCTGTCACGAAGGCCCAGGTCCGAGAACCGATGGTATCCCCGACTCAGGGGCTCCAGGTCGCGTGTACCCCGAATACATACTGGGAGCGACTCCTCGAACGCGCCACGATACACTCGACGAATGGCACAGCAGCCGCCCAGTTTCTTTCCTACATCGGCTTTGGTGGGGCTTCTGCTCGACAGCTAGCTGCGAAATTCACTGATAGATGCGCGACAGGACCATGCAGCGGCAGGCCTCGGCGCGGGCGTGGTCGCAGTCCTGTGCATGCACCCGCTAGACCTGCTCAAGGTAAAATTCCAGGTGGCCACCGCATCGCCCCAAGGCGGAGTGGGGAAAGCGATATGGAACTCTCTCCGCGACATCAAGACACACGACGGCTGGAAGGGGCTCTATCGCGGCGTGGGCCCGAACATTGCCGGGAATGCTTCGAGCTGGGGCTTCTACTTTCTATTGTGAGCAGCATTGCGTCGCGGCTCGCGCTTGACTGTGCATGCAAGCTGACGCCACGTGAAGCTACAATATGCTCAAGAAGCGAGCGACCGGCGACGATCCCAGCTTCATAATGTCGCCCGGCGCGTACCTGCTCTGTTCTGCACAAGCGAGTTCGCAATCCCCCCTTCACTGCGCTTGCTTCCAATTCTTACATGTGCGAGCACAGGTGCTGTGACAGCTATCATGACGAATCCCATATGGGTCGTCAAAGTACGCATGTTCACCACAAACGCAGCCTCTCCGATCGCGTACAAAAGCTTATGGCGTGAGTGGTCACCTTCCTGCCCCGGATCTTACCCTTAATGCGCCATGTTCAGATGGGCTATCGTCAATATACCGGACGGAAGGCATGTCGGGATTATGGCGGGGCACGTCGCTCGCGCTTTTCGGAGTCAGCAACGGGGCCATTCAGTTCATGGGATACGAGAAAATGAAGGAGTGGGGGTTCAAGCGCAAACGACGGCAGTTTGCGAAAGAGGGACGTGTCATGACAGCCGACGACGATAAGCTGGTAAGTGTGCCTGTATCTTACATGTGCACGGCAGCTCATCCATTGGGGTAGTCCAACACCTCATACACGATCATGTCTGGCGCCAGTAAACTGATGGCGTTGACATCGACATACCCATACCAAGTGGTGCGCTCGCGATTGCAGGTAAGTCACCGCGTTGTATTCAATTGCAGGCATGTGCTCAATGCACAGCAGAACAACGCAACCGCGCATCTGTACCCCACGATACCCGCGACTATCAAGCGGACGTGGGCCGCGGAAGGCGCCAAAGGCTTCTACCGCGGCTTGGGCACCAACCTCGTACGCGTTCTCCCTGGCACATGCGTCACGTTTGTCGTGTACGAAAATCTGGCATGGTTATTCAAAAGTACGGCGGCCAAGCGACAGGCGAACTTGGATGCGTAATCTAAACTTCTGCGATTAATTATTATACATATAACCTACATGTCATATATTTCATAGCTATAGAGTCATACGGACAATCTCCGCATCTCATCTCCAGCGTTTTTGAGGATTTTTGCAGACCTGTGGGCAGGCGGTGTGTGAGCATGGGTGTTTTCCGTTGGAGAAGATGGAGGGAGGGATAGATCAGAGTAACTATAGACTATAGAACATTCATCGCGAAGAACGCCCCTCCCGCGTCCGTTGCACGCTTCCCCAAAACGAGTCCACGCACTAGACGAAAGAGAGACTGGAGATGGTGTCTCCCCCCGCTGAGAGGCATTTTGCCAAAGATAACATCATACAGACGGTGTTCTGGGTTTGAAAAGAAAAGTCGTGTACTCACTGCTTGGAACGGGCGGTAGGCTGTGAAATCGTCGTCGTCGAGAGTGATCGGCGGATCTCTTCAGATCTTTTGCAGAAGGTCCCGGCTTGTTTGGTGCTGTTGTTTCCAGACGGCCTTGCCCTCAACGCAGCCGAAAAGGGAATTACTCCTGTGATTCCCGACACATTTCGCGGTTTCTACAGCTTGGTGCGTGTCTTTCGACCTTTTCTGATCACCCTTTCTAAAGGCATGCATAGATGCTGGCAAACTTTGCTTTCCGCGGTGCGACAACGGCCATACGCCGGCCAGCCAACGTCTCCGCTATAGCGAAATGCGGACCTGGCCGCGCGATCCCCGTACGCTATGCCAGTAGAGCTATTATGCCTGGGGCGACGCACTTGCGGAACGAAGCTATACCCTTTCGATCAGCCTGCCTTGTGGGAGAGGACGGCTCCCTTGGACCCCTCACGCCCCTGTCCCAGCTGCTGGCGTCCCTCAACCCGGCCGAGCAGTTCTTGGAACTCGTGGGCAACAACCCCGAGCAGCCCATCGTCAAGCTCAAGAACAAGAAGGAGCACTTTCAGAAACAGAAGGAGTGGAATAAACGGCAGAAGGTGGTCGCGAGCAGCAACGTGCAGAAGGAGATCCAGATGTCGTGGGGCGTGGAGGTGGGGGACTTGACGCACAAGCTGAAGAAGGTCAGGAAGGAGCTGGAGAAGGGGAACAGGGTCGAGCTGGTGTTCTCGCCCAAGGTGCCGCAGCGACCGCCGACTGCGGCGCACATGACGGCGCGGCTGCAGGAGGCGACTGTGCATCTGGTCGAGTTTGCGAGGGAATGGTCACCCCGGAAAGTGGAGGGCGCAGTCGCGATTCTTTACCTGAAAGGGCTCGAGGACGCGAAGAAACCGGAGAAGCCCTCGAAAGCATCATAGCCATTATAATGTGCTGCAGTCTAATCTAATCATTATGCGCAAACTGGTAATACAATCTTTACAAAGCTTTCCTCCGTGTCGCAGTCCGTCTTCTGATAGGTAGCCCTCGCGTCTTCATCGTCAACAAGTTGTGTGCACGGAACGTTCGGCGCAGCCGCTTGGGGAACGCGTATGGACGCGTGTCCAGTGCGCGGCGCGGGCGCTGGACAAATGCAGAATGCTCCCAGTGGCCTATAAGGACAGGACGAAGCCCAATGGGCACGGAGTACCCGTGCGCAACCATCTCGCGAGCAACGTGGCTGATCATCAAGTGCTTCTTGCCTTTGACGGCGAAATGGTGGCCTGCAGCGTATCTGCTGCGTGCTCGCCACATCCTGCGCTTGAAGTACTGGGACGGACGGTAGTGTCGGGACCCGGTCGGGAAAAGTGCCAGCGCTGCGTTGAAGAACCGCGCGTCAGGACGGGGTATCTGGACGTTCGGAGCTTCCCGGCCTTTGAGGCTCATGAGCTCACGGAACACTTCCCGCCCACCGTCCTGCATGGCGTAAAGCAATCGCATACCGGCCCTCCGCCCCACATCGTGTTGGAAAAACTGGTCATATGGCGACCGCTGCTGGGTTTGGATGTACTTGGCCCAACCGCGGACTGGCTTCGACGCAATTGGCTTCCACAACCGCGTCAGATCCGTACGGCCTTCCGCCTGGATGCGGTCAGATTTTCGCAGCTGCGCAGCGTAGCATTGCATCATGATTGTGTATGCGTGGACGGGCAGCAGCCAGGGCTCGACATCGCCAATTCTCCAACTCGCGAGCTCAGTTTTCTTCGCCAGCAGCCAGACTCGCTCGCATAGGCCGGTATTATTGTCTTTAGCCAAGGCGTTGAGCAGGGCGACAAATAGCCAAGGACCAAATGAGGCTGCTCTGCGCAGTTGGGTCTTGATAGACTTCCTTCGTTGCTTTTTTAATGCGGCGATCTCTTCGTCGGTAGCCTGGCCCCATGAAGGGTGGTCTACTCCTACCAATTCCGGGAGTATATCGAAGAGAATTCGAATCACGGCATCAGGGCGGCCAGTAGAAGTCAAGTGCAAGATGTAGCTGGAGAGTGTATGTGCGTCGGCAGCATACATCGACTCGGCCTCAGAAGAGTCCGCGACCACGGGTGTCTCAGCCGAGCTCACTTCTGAAACCACACTCGTGGGTTGTGCTGCGCCCGCACTGTCCCGCAACATCGAAATCCGGCGTTCCCGAAGAGATTTCATAGCTTCCTCGGCCATACCATTTCTGGATGTGAGAGTGCCTGCTCGAAGGATGATGTTGTGGGTGACCGTATTCGGTTGTAGTGGCCTCTGGAGTGTCTGCATGTGCCCTAGGAGCTTGGTCGCGAGCTTGGGCATGAGGCGATGCCGGAGAGCATAGTGGATGAGCGCATTGTAGGCCTCTATATCCAATGGAGGCATGATTTTCGTGGGAGTAGGATCCGATGCCCTGAGTTTGCGTACTGTAGCCCTCACGGCGGGAGGATTCTCGGCGAGTCGCATCACGACGGCGTGGAAGTACCTATGAGCCTCAACTTGAATGGGCATGCCGTCCTGCAAAATCCAGACTTTGGTCTCGGACGTTGGGCAAGAGTAGAGGGCGCGGATGATGGTCCCGATATCACCAAAGGGTAATCTACGCTCATCCACAAGCATGGCAATGTTCGCCAATGCCTGCAATGCTACCTCAAAGTGCAGGTTATCATGCTCCTCCTCGGGGTCTTTGAGCATGGACTCGCGTATGGCGTTGACCACGTCAAAGATCAGCGTCTTGTCCAATTGAGACTTGTAAAATAGGGCCTCCTTGAGGCGAGATTTTAGAATGATCTTGCTCTCCACAGGAAGTTGCACTTCGCCCTCTTGAGTATCGCATGCCTGGATGTCTCCTCGAAGCCGGGCGGCCATAGCGTGCTTCACTTGGTAATCCCTCACCAGCATGCCGACGAATAGCGAAGCAAAAAGGAGCTCGCTTCGCCTGAGGAAATATCGGACAAAAGACTCCAATGTCTCTGCCGAGTAACGCTGGCGGTGGTGCTGTGCGTGCTGGATTAGGCGCACCGCATAACGCGCTGATGGGTCTGCGTACAGTCTGGGCTGCAATGAGAGAACCTTGTGCGAGAAAAGTAGACTTAGAACCGAGGGCACTCGGAGATGGCTGAGAGGATTTGGAGGGGTAGGGGATTCAGCTAGAAGCCTAGTGATGATGAGGTTTAGTGTCCGCGGGTGTATGGTGAAGTCGCTCTTGATTAGATTTTGTGCTACGAGGTATGCCTTTTGGGTCATACCGACGCGAACCAATTCGTGTAGGAGAGCGTGGGCCGCGAGTTTCGGGGATATGTATGAGTTGAATTGCAAGGGTGTGAACCCTTTGCGATGGGATGTTCGGGTGATTGAGGGTGGTAGTGGGAATTTGGATTGGAAGAGAGACTTTAGAATGTAGTGGGCATCTGCGATGGCCCCTGAGCGCACACAAATGCGCATGGCCTTGGCCGCAGCACGAGATTGTTGCGCGCTCGTCATAGAAGACTTGGGTGGATTCGATGTGCCAGACCCTGCCTGCGAGTGGGCAGACGCGACTTTGACGGCGGTCTGCGCGAGTGATCTAGACTGGTGTAGGCGGCCATGTGCACCTGCAAAGACATTCCTATGGACACTGCGATGGGTTTGCAAGGACGACGGTGGTGGGTGTAATTTGTTCGCGGCACCCGTCCGCGAATTTATCGTCGCGTGTCCCGGTTTTAACACAGGGATAAGCGACTGCCGCAAAATGGTATTGGCCTTCGTTGACCAAATGCATCGCATGTGTTTAGCATTACTGTGAACGCAAAATGGTCAGTTCGTATGCGTTGTGAGTTGGCGGAGTTTACTCACGTCGCTCCCGATTTTTCCAAAGATGAAAGCCCAAATCAGGCGCAAGCCAATTCGACAGCCGTTCCACTCGTAGAAATGCAGGCTTCCCCAGAGTTCAAGGGATAGGAACCAACCGACCGGTGAGCTGAACGGTGCAAGGGGTGGAAGGAATTTCGCAGGAGGCTCACGTGTTGCTCAAAGCTTTGGACAGGTCTTTCCTTCGGTGGCGGTACCTTTCGCGTTGCTCGCTTTGACTTCCAATCAGTAAAACACGCAAAATGAGTTACGGGGGACAATACAACGGAGGTGGAAACCGCAGACGACGAAGAGGTGAGACAAATGCACCCTACTGGTCAATATATGTCGCTACAACCGAGTCTCAGAGCCAGATTATGACTACCAAGATCGCCGTCAAGACTTCAGCGAGAGTCCCGAACAGAAACTCAGAAACACTATTATCAAGCTCGGGGAAGTTGTGAGTCGCGCCTGTTACCTGTTTCTGCATGGGGATACCAGAATAACCGTCGCGCCCGCAGGATGTTATTGAGGAGCTACCTCGGCTCGTACAACATATACGCTCCCAGCATCCTGCTGTAGGGGTCTCTTCGATCTCAGAAGCCATCCGGATAGCGTATGTCCCCAGCATAAACTACGTTCGTGTTGCTGATTCCTCATTCTACAGTGTAACCGAGCAACCTTACAAAATACCGCACTATGCAGCATTACTTCGCTTGCTGCACGACCCAGAAGTCAAAGAAGAAGAAGACGGCGCGCCCGAGACCGCACCATTAGGGAAGCAAATATTGGAGGATTTCTGGAAGGGCTTTCAAGCGTTCCTGGACAAGCTCGCGTGGAGAGAAGCAAGACTATGTGTGAGTGATTGGACACAGTTTATCGTGCTCGGTTTACACCTTTAAACAGGTCCACTTCTTTGCACACTTGACTCTGGCGGGAGTGATATCCTCGGAATCCCTGATCAGTCTCTTGCAATCATTCACGACGGTTCTGGACGAGTTTGGTGTGTCGTATGGCCGTGCCAAGAAAGCTGCTCTCTGTGCGGCTGAGGGCCTTATGATTGTAAGAGCATCATTATATATCCTCAGCATCATGCTGATATGGTTCTTCAGTCTGGGTCTCTCCTAAAAGCTACCTCGTCCTCGAGCGTAACAGAAATCATAACCGCCATTCAAACTTACAACGACACTGTGACGACTTATAAATGGCTCATACAGCCCTCTCTGCGGCTCTACACCGAGGCTGGAGCTCTTGAGAATGCTGACGAGGTATGCTCGGTTTACCAGATCTCAAACATTGACGCTTGAACTCGTTTCAGCTTCTGGACACGGCACTCGCAACTTTGAAAGCGCTGGACTCTTCTGATTTTGCAGCGTCTCTCAACAGCTTCCCGAGGCCCTATGCAGACTATGCCCCGCTTGACTCTACTTCACCAGCGTTCAATCTGCCCTCCGTCCTTGTGCCTCCCGAAATAATTGAATTGGACGGCTTGTCCACGGACGCCGGAGAAGACGCCCAAGTCAAAAAAGAAGAATGGCCAGAATACTTTCAACGCCTCTTTGACACCGGCGTAAGCAGGTCTCATGATCCGAATTGCATGTGTGCTAACTTGATGCATAGGTAACACCAGACCCTAACACGGCATCCGGCTATGCGGTTCGGTCTGCTTTGCTGGATATTATCGACATCTTCGAAGTCAATCGCAAAGAATGCGTACGCCTTCTGATGGAGTACCCCAAGTGGACCCTCCCCGGCACATTCAAGGCAAAGCCTGGAGCTCCGGTCAAAGCAGAAGACGAGGACCCAGAAAAAGATTGGCAACTGGAGAGCACTATCATCGAGGTAGGCCCTCGTCATTTTTGGAAACCTGTCCTGGTGCTCAACAGCGCCGCCAGACCATCCTTGGATCCTTCTTTCTTTTACCAGAACCGTCACACAAGTCTATCTATCACATAGCTTTGATCACTGAGCTCTGCAAGCTGTCTCCGTCGACGGTTGGGCCTGCGGTCGGCAAGTCCATCCGTAAATTGTACAATAGCCTTTCCGATGGCTTAGATGTGGACATCGCTCGTCGGTTTGCTGAATGGTTTGCCGTGCATATGAGCAATTTCGGTTTCCAATGGGTCTGGAAAGAATGGTGAGCACCCTGGTGAATTTATTTTTGTGCGAGACTGATCATGCCCACAGGATCCCTGACTTGGAGCTGGTTGGCCAACATCCCAAGCGAGCATTCATGCGAAGAGCGCTCGAATTTGAGATGCGATTGTCGTATCATGACCGTATCTTGAAAACTTTACCGCCGGTCATGCAAGAGGAGGATGCCAATGTCATCCCTGCGCAAGCCCCTGGGCCGGACTTTGATTACGAAGAGCCAAGTAAGTGACAGTCTTGCCGACCGCCGAGCTTGTTTAACGCGTCATGTTCTTCGCGTAGCTAGCCCTCACCATGATGCTGCTCAATCCATCCTCAACCTCCTCCGTGGACGGGCAAAACCTGAAGAAGTCATCACTCAGGTGGACTCAATCAGAACCTCTCTCGAGAGCTCGGACATGGACTTGAATATCGATGCCGTCGTCCGCTCCATCGCTGTGCAATCCCTCCTCAGCATCGGCTCGCGATCGTTCTCCCATCTCCTCAACGCGATTGAGCGCTACCTCCCGCTTCTGCGTAATCTGGCCGGAACCGGATCATCTGGATCCGCCGATGCGCAAGCCAAGGCTGACATCCTCACCGCGGCGGCGGCCTTCTGGAAACGCAACAAGCAGATGGTGAACATCGTGTTCGACAAGCTAATGCAATATCAAATTGTCGATCCCAGCGACGTCGTTGCGTGGACATTCGTGAATGTCGCTGGAGATGGCCATCTCAGCGGGATGGGCCCACTAAGCTTGAGCGCGTTCGAGTGGGATCTGTTGAAGGGCGCCCTGGACAAGGTGAACGGTCGTGTTATGATCGCGAGGCGCAAAGTTGCTGCGCTGCGGAAGGAGGAGGATGACACCCGGGCGAAAGCCAAGGCCAAGGGTGGTGTCGATGTGAGCTCCATGGAGGTTGACGAGGATACCAAAGCAGGTAAATAACACTAGTCCTGGCGAACACCGCGACCATGTCCTGACTAGACGTTACAGATGCGGACGAAGATATGGCCCCAGCAGCCGACGACGCTGCCGACAGCCCCCAGCTTGTCACAGCGCTCAAAGCCTTCGCCAGCTTGACGCGCGAGCAGAAGGCCGCGCTGTCCCGCACGCTGGACGGATTCGTTGCATGCCTCGCACCTCTGCCATCTGACAGCAACCCGAATCCGCACGCGGCTGTCGTTATCACTGAATCGGCATGGCATAATCGCTCCAACTGGAGCGGGGACGAGTGGAATGCTTGGGAAACATGGGGGTGGTACCGCCAGTTCTGCCGAGCGGTAAGCATATTCTTATCCACTGATGGCTTCTCTTGCTGATGACTCGAGGGCACTTAGTATTCCCCTTACCTTCGGAACTACGCCACGACGCTGGGGACGGTTTCCTTTGCGAAGATCGAATCTTCCACTGATCCCGCTGCTGAACTGTTGAAGAGAACCTGGAATATAGCCGCAGGTCAAGAATAATGTAGTGCGATTGATCTATTGTTTCTCGATACATCGATTATCCATCCAATACACTATTCGAAACAGTTAGTATGCGTGCATGCATATAAATAAATAAATGAGAGCAAGTAATCGACTAGTCTTTCTTCGCTTTCCCATTCGCTCCTCCGACCGCAACAGCTTTGCGTGGGGCAGCCTTTCCGCCCAGTGAATAACCTATTGTTCCGGATAGGACCAGCACCGCGCCAGCCCACATCTTCATGTTCCCCTTTCCGTCTCCCCCGTACAGCAGCACGCTGATAATAAGAGACACGGCCTTCCGCACCACCAAGGTGAGTGTGACCGTAAGCGAAGACACCTTCCCCGTGAGCCTATGTACGCCCGCTGAGCACAAAAGCTGCGTAAGGGTGTTCAAAAGCAACGGCAAGTACGCGATGGGGATCATTAGGGCGTCGGAGGGTGTGGCGAAGGCGGAGTTTGCGACGAGAGGGTAGGAGAGCGTGGGGTAGGCTTGGTAAAGTGCGGAAAAAGAGAGGGGGAGGACGAATTTGGGTCCCGCATGGATGGCGTGGAATTGCGCGACAAGGTCTTCGCGCACAGATAAAAACATAGGAAGAGCGAGGAAGTGGAGATAGAATAGGGACTCTTGCCAGTCCGGAGCCTCGCTGGAGTTCTTCACTGTTGACTGCGAAGCGGTGCCATTGGCCGGCTTGGGGGCCCTATATCGCGAGTATGTCCAATCTTGGACTAGACCGAGGAGACCCGCGAAGATGAGTGCCACGCTGAGGATCGCTATTCCCGTCGCATACGTTGCGTTGAACTGGAGTGGTGAGCCAGAGGTTGGTGCAGCGGACGCCTTGGAGCTGGGCCGCGAGGCAGAAAGAGTTGTGACCGCGACTCCGGCTGTTACAACAAATACAGAGGCCACTTGGACAATTGTGTATCTGACAGAGGAGTTCAGTCGAGATATAGATGAAGATCCAGGGACACTTGCCGTTTTCCAGTAATCAGATAACCTAGCAGCATGCTGACTATAAGGCCTCCACTGCGGAAAATGATGTGTACAGGCATTGGGATCTTGTAACCGAATGCGACATTGTTCAGGAGAGACACGAGATAGAACAAGGCCACCTGGACCAGGTATGGTGTTAGAGGTATCTTCCGGGCCTTTAGTCGTGGATATGGGATGCGTCCATCGGAGAATTCTAAATGTCTAGGAAGCCCATGAAGAGATATGAGCAGAAATTGGAAGAAAGTGATGAGGGTTCCAGAATCCGGGTATTTAGACGTGATTTGCTCTAAAGACAAAGCATTGCTGTTGCAGGTCAGTTAAAGGCCACATGTAGAATGTAAAGCTACTCACCTACAGCAGCCTCCAAATATCAGTCCGAGAGTTGCTATCCAGTCCGACATGGATGGATGGTGGTATAAAACAAAATGCACATCAGATTCACATCGAGGACGTGTTCCGCGCGTGTCAGATCCGTTCCGCTAGATCTTCACGTGTTGCTGTGCCGACGCGCCCGCTTATAACGCCGTACTTACTCAGTTAGTGTTGTGACATCTCCGATTTTTCCAGTAGTGTTGTGATAGCACATGTACAAGCGTCCATTGAGCGTCCGCACGCGAGAGGACGGCGGTGTGCTTAGAGAAGATTGAAATTGATAGAGAGGCATACGATTCGCAGGCCAGAATGCTAACGGTACATTCTTGGCGTTGCTTGAAGTTATTTACAATACAAGGTACATTCTTCTTCAAAATCAACTCCGGGAAGCCTCTACCTCCGTCATCCTCACCCAAAGCCCGCCCTGCCCAAACCGTCAGCCACGGTCACCACACAGCCTCAAAATAAAATTTCACGTACATGCGCATACATCGTCAAGTGCATCTTCGGCCAAAACTTCTCCGTCCCTTTCCGCCCCGGCTGCCCCGCCCATGACGCAGGCGGCCGCGTCGCCGCGGGCTGTGCTTCTGAGTCGAGCGCGAAGGAGTCGAAGTTCTGCAGGAGGCGAATGAGCATGAACGACATCTCGTTGTACGCAAACTGCTGCCCAAGGCAGATGCGCGGGCCGGCGTTGAATGGGAGGAACGCGAACGGGTTCTTTGTCAGGTACTTCTTGACCCTCTCATCGAGGAAGCGGTCCGGGTCGAACTCAAGCGCTGATTCCCCAAGATTAATTTAGACGTTAAAAGTTGAGAGGCGGGGGGAGAGGGAGGCGCGTACCGTCAGGGCCCCACAGTTCGGGACGACGATGCATAGCGAAAACGCTGTAGGCCGTACTAACAAGATGTGAGTACATCAATTCGCATATTATCCGGGGACCATGGCGTACCGTGCCTTTGCAGGGATGTAGAGTGGTTTCTGGTTGGGATCGGAAGATGGCCAGGTGGTCTCGTGCACTGTCTCTCTATGGGCATAAATGACAGTGAGCACGGAGATCTTGTTTCGGGAAGTAGAATGGAGCTCACCGAACATCGAAAGGACTGTTTCGACAAGAATAATTAGCTAACAAGCACGTTTGCAATATTCAGAGACACGCACACAGCGGGGAATAAACGCAGGGTTTCTACGGACAATCGCTGTTAGATGCGAGACATGAAGAGACTGGTAATAGTATCGCACCATTGATCACAGCCCTGAGGTACTTCATATCCCGGATATTGTCGTATGTGGGCCTCGCCGACGAACCCACTTTAGTCAGCACCTCCTCGCGCAAGCGTGTGAGCGCCGCGGGGTTAGTGGCGAGCAGGTATACGGTGAAGGTGAGTGTTGCGGCCGTCTGAAATTGTTAATTAACATGGTAGTAAAATCAATTCTATTTTTGATCTCACGGTGTCTCGTCCAGCTATCAGGATGTTGAGGATCTCATCTTTGAGCACGGTACGGTCTAACAAATATCATATTAGCGCGCCGCATGGGGAATAGAGGAGAAAATATACCGGTTGTGAGCTTCACGAGATGGTCGAGGAGCGTCTCGGCTTCGCCGACCGCTTCCTTGTCCTCGAAGCCTATCGGAAGAGTCTTCTGCTTATCAACAGCTTCTTTCAGAATCGGGTCCCTGTGCCGTAAAATGGGTTACAGTTTGCTCGGAGGGACATAATTTGTGGTAGGTCCGACGTACAAAAACTCGTTCACGACTTTCATAGGTTTCGCAGTGTTGTCTTTGAATATCTCAAACAGCGGCCAGATCCATCCAATACGCGCGCGCTGCGAGATGAGCTCCTGCGACTGCGCGAACGCCACGGCAAAGTCCTCCGCGGGGCTGGAGTGTGTGGCGTTCAGCGTGGCAGCATGGTGCGGGTATGGCAACCCCGTCGCGAGCGACTGCACGTCGTTCCCGAAGAGGAACTCAGTGGCGGAGTCGAGGGTAAACCGGGAGATCGCGTCCTAAATATAAATATAAACCATTCAAATTTAAATTAGCTCCAATTCGCGTACTGCATAATTTTGCATCGGGGAAGGAGGCACGCACCTGGAAGTCGACGGCGTAGCCTTGTTTGAAACGTTCTTTCATCTGGGCGATGACATCGTCCGAGTGGCGCCCGAAGTTCTCGAAGTCGGTGATGCGGTCGCGGCTGAAAAAGGGACGCGTCATCGAACGGTGGAATCTGCGATCATGGTGGGATCATCTAGTTAGACGAGCAGTTATTTGATTGTGTGCTTGAGGCTTACTTCCACATGGCCCCTAAACGATTGCTTGACATTTAGTAGATGAAGGATGACAAGATCGAAGACACGGACCATCTGAATTGAAGACCCCAGTACCTAGGACTGATTTCATGGCGGTGATGAATTTGTCGCCTGTGCTCCGATGTCAATCGCAGACCTATACGGCTATGCTCGAGAGTGAAGCGAACCTTTCTCATAATTGGGGAAATCGGAGGCTAAGATTGTCTAGATTCTAATGTTAGCATAGCGGACATAATTCGACAATTTTAACGTGCCTTGATGTTCTCGGGCTCCGCTGTGAAGATGATATCCTCCCAGAAGACCCTCAGATTCATAGTAGGCCCAATGATATCCATCCACTCGGTTTGTCCATCAGCTAAATGACAGGATTGATGGTCAGTTATGGCGAGATTATCTGCGAGACGTACAAGGATAGCCATATTTCCAGTTGTTTAGTAGTTTTACCAAGATATCCAGATTACCGGGCAAGTATCCATTGACGCGCGGTACGAGGCGCGCGCCCAAGGTTGCAGCTCGACGACGCTGCCTGATCTCGTCGAACGCGAGCTTGAGAGACAACAAGACAGGAATACCCAGGGCAATCCCTGTTAGCAGCCTCGAAACTGGGATTACGAGCCCGAAGTGGTCGATCAGCACGAATCTGCCGCCTGTGATGAACGCGCATAGAACGAGGAGAGACGCGAACGCGTGCGCGAGGAATACGATGCCGGGTGTCGCGATTGACATGGGCAAGGAATTTAGAAAGCTAATTACACTGCCAGCTGGCGCGGTCTTATGGGCACACTGTCTGGGGTGATATGGGGTTGCACATGTTTGCACACAGCAGCCGGTTTTGCTGCGAGTGGTACTTGACATAATGCGCACCCCGTCACGAGAACTCCCCAGACCGCGTTTGCTCCCGGTCCCGGGCCCCGTAAGACCCATTTTTGAAATACATCTATGCGACAACGTCATCTTGTCTCATACTTTGCATCTGTGGCCACTGGTCAGCGCTAGTCAGCACCCGAACTGCGTGACAAACAAAGGAGGCGGCTGCACTTGGACCTGCATGAGTTCCTCGCATTTGAGCAGCCATTCCAGGAGAAGTTAACATACCATAGAGCAGCCAGTCGCGAAGGCCCTTAGCCTTTACGGTTGGTAGCAGTCACTACGTAGTATCAGGATGGAGGCAAAGCCCGGACAGGGGAAGTAAATTGAATTTGACTCCGTGGGAACCTCTGAGTCTCAGTACCACCAAGGTCCAACACCTACCAACACTCGCTAGCACTTGCTCGTTCAAGTTCAGAAACACTTTACTCCCTGGACGTGTTCTTCGGACGCCCGTAATGCAGTCAGATAAGGGTATTGATATTCGTGAAGATACATACTCGGTGTTCAAATCGTAGTTGATACACTGGGCTGGTATAGAATTAACATGTGTGTAAATGACGTGAAGGGAAGACATCGTTCTCGTATAAAAGACGCGTCGGGTATCGATGTGCAGAATCAGAAATTTCCGTCGGGAGCATGAAGTAGTATAGTGATGTGAGCGAAGCAGGATGGCGAAATCAGAGAAGTAAACATTGTCCTTGGAGCTTGAGGTCATGAGCGCGCCAGTTAGATGTCAGCCGCGCGGAACATCGACGACTTGGAGTGCACCAGCCGGCGGAAGGTGCTCGAGGCGTGCAGATGCGGGTGGCTCTCCTTTGGCTCGACGATGCCCACAGCAGCCGCGGGGCCCACTTTGCCATCCTGCGCCTTCGTAGCGGCGTTCCACACCCTGCTCAGGAAGTTGCTCGAGCCATGGCCGACGCTGAAGCTCTCCCTGAGGCGTTGCGCGGTCGGCGGCGAGCGGTCGTCTAACGAGACGTCATTGAGGACATCACTCAGCTGCATGCTCGAGGTGGCTTTGTGTGCACCGAGACCGCGCTTGAGGTCAAATGCGATCCGTCGACTGCTTGGCTGCGGGGACTGCTTGTCGTCGCCTCGGACAGTTGCGATAGAGGAGGTCTCGGAGGGCTTCCTTCCTTGGCGGTAGGCGGATGCTGGGATAGGACGCAGGCTGAACTTGACATTGGTAGTGATGGTCCGGTCCGGATCATCAGATTCAGGCTCGGGCAGAGAGTCCGACGAAGCCGCCGAGGAGGAACCGCTATCGTAGATCAGCGAGCCCATATCTGAGGACTTGGCACTTTCATGGCTGCTTGTCCTGCTGATAGTGCTGCGCGTGCTGTTGGGAGAGCAGCTTGGGACGTCGAGAGTCACACTGGAAGCAACGCTGCTGCTGGACTTGTTGCGACCGACGATACGAACAGTGGGAGCTAACTTCGGGCACGTTACTTTCGCAGAAGCGGGAACTGCGTTGGTAGGTGTGACAGGCGCCTTCGCTTGGGCTCTTGCCCGCCCGGCTTTCGCTACGCGGCTTATGGCGGCGGTTCTTGTCTCCTGCTCCGGCGAGATAGATGCCTTGATGTCAGCCGCAGTCATGAAGGGTGCAAAGTGCGCGCAAGCCTCCTTTTCGTCGAAGCGCAGATCAAAGTCCAAGAAGTAGAGCAGCTGGCGTTCCATGAGGTTGATCTCGGCGATCTCGAAGAGTCCAGTGTAGCCCGCCCAGTGCTTGTTCTTAGGAGACGAGTCGTTCAAGTACTTGGCAGAGACTATCAGAGCAGCTAAGAAGACTCGATGGCGTGTGCAAGGCATGCCTGTTGTGGCGGGATCAGCTAAAGCGCGATAAGGGTGAAATGAGGCTGACATACCTTTAGCCATGGCGGGCAATTTATCATGCAGACGCTGCAGATACACGAGGGTAGACATCAAGGTGGCCACTTGAACGTTCGACTTGAGCACGAGGGTGCAGATGAACTCTGTAAGCGATGGCAGCCAGGAATCAGATTCGTCCTTTGCTGGCGTCGGCGGCGGCGTCGGCAGCGACTGCTCAGGAGTCTTCTCAGGCTCGTCGATGGCGATGGTGCTTTCTGTCTTGCTGACGAGGTAGGCGATCATCTCTGTAGTCACGGGCGAGCGCATTAGGCGGACCAGATCTGGGTTGTGAAGCGACCTGACAATCAGAGACGCCGGATGGCGACCGTTTTGTTCTTGCAGAGACATGGTGAAGGGAGAAGAGAGAGAGTGGGGGTAATAGGTGTGGCGGGTTGACCGTCGAGATAATGGGTATCAGAAGGAAGGAAGAATCGTTGAATAGGGGATTAAAGCAGACCGCCGGGGACTGAAGAAGTGTGCAAACTGAAACAAACAAAGACGCGTCGCACTGAGGGATCACGCGATGAAGGTTCGAGAACGCAAAAAGCAAAGCAAAGCGATTAAAAGGTAAATGCAAAGGAGAAGGTAGAAGGCGGGGAAGATGCAAGAATTTCGTTTCGCAAAGCTAGGTAGTTATACCCTCGAGATGGCTGACTTTCACCTGAGCAGCCGAGCCTGCCGAGGGGTAACAGAGCCCCAGCCACACACCGGGCTCAGCTTGGCTGACACTAACTTAGGCTATGATCTTGCTACCATCGGCTGCAATGTTTGGCTGCGAATTTGCAACATGTAATCAATCCTGATAAGTACGTTGATTCATGCACCTGTCTTGATTTAACGGAACATGCAGGGTCAGAGTGAAGTTACGGAAGCGACTTATAATTAGGCACAACTCGATCCATCGTGCACTGGCTCTTGAACCAATCTTTCCACGAATTATATCATGTGTATTGGGATTCTAATAAGTCTAAAAAAGCGCCAGCTGCCATGCAGCCATGAATTTACACATACGGTTTTCATTATTGAAGTATGTCCTGTTGCTGGAGGTTGTTGAATGTCGCTACAACTCGGTGCAAGGGATAAATTTCCAGTTGGGCGGAGCATCTCAACATTTCGCGCCACTTGTTGCTCAGGCTGGGGTCAATATTAAGACAGGCTAAGAGGGCCCCAAGGGGAAATATATCCGGCTTCCTGCATCTCATTGCCACTACGATTTTTATATATTTCCCCCAAGCACTGAGGCCATTGGGTGGATTCCGGATTTCAGCACGATGCAGAGCCTTGATGTGGTTATGCAGCGGGTTCACGCCCCTCATGTTCGTCCTACGCGTGCGAGCCGTTTTGATCGCTCGCGCACAGTGAAATGAGCATTCTCCATGCTCTGGGTTCTCATATGTGTAGCTCCCTTCCCACGGGTGTATAGCGGCACGGGGCCTCATTGTCCTTTAATCACTCTCGGCGAGCGACCCACCTTTAGTCCTGCCCAAGCTTGAGCTTGCTTATTCTCATGGTGCTTCTCGTCATCGTCTCCATGACACCCTCGGTTTCGTTGGCATCTCTCGCAAGCTGAGCAAGGGTTCAACGTTCATTCATGGGCAGGTTTGGTCGGCGCACCTTCGTCACAGGCGAGGGATTGTATACCGTGTCGAAGGCGCTGCTCAGAAGCGGCCAGCTGTATGGGTATGTCGCAACCATCTCGTCCGGATTGTCCACCAGCTTGCCCTGATGTGATAACCTCGTTCGCACTTTGGTGTTCCCTAATATGACCTTCGCTCTCGTTCTGGCTACGGCCATGGTATGTGGACGGGGATCTCATATTTATTCCAGCTGTAGGGCATGATGTATATGGCAATCGCTTGTGCCCTGTTGTGTAAGGTCTTTCGCATTGTGCTGCTGCGCGTGCGCGAGCTGGGGTCAAGGAGCGCGGAGATGAGGACGGAGGACGTGGAGGGCATGGTCATGGCAGTGATGGCTAGATGAAACGCAATAGAAGCTGCTAGATTCGTGTAGTCGTCCATATGCATGACACTCACCGATTATCATTTGAGCACATTTTATCATTTTACACCACTGTGACCTTTGCCAGAGAGAGAGAGTTGACAGGCGGAAAAAAAGCTAACATAATTCCCCCAAGATGATTTGAGCAATTTTTTCTGAATTTGGGATTGTTAAAACAATCATGCGAGGGAAAGAACCCTGTCATAATTTCACGGTGCCAACTAGCCCTTGAAACATCGGGTCCAGCGAGAGCAATTTAGGGTATTCGTCCTGATACATTGACGGGCACGCTTTTCCGAGTTCTACACACAAACATCGCAGGGCTTCCTGCAGCTCGCGGGTACCTAGAGTGATGTATATATAAGCCAATGTTAGCAGCAGCAGCAAGATTACGCGTGCACTGACTGCTGTCATCCGAAGCCAAGTCTATAGTCGAAACCCAGCACTTTGCGGCCGCTTCGAGAACTGTGCCCTTCCATCGGTGCATACGTGGTGCACACGCTGTGACAATAGCAGAAAGCGCGCGGAGGGAGGCGATCTGCATGGATGTCGAGGACGCTGCAACTTTTGGGAGAAGCGGGTGTGTGAGTTGGGGTATTAAACCCTGTGATTGAAAATAGTTCAGTCATAAATGCGGAGATGTTATTGGGATTTCCTCGCACTTTCAGATATCTAGCACAACCGATGCCCAGCAATTCTACAATCTCAGGCAGCGAGTTCAACGTCGCTTGTATAGTATCCAGCTCTTGAGATGCATACATCCACACGTTTCCGATGATGCAGTCACCGAGCAGCGCGCAGAGCTTTTCAAATCGCACCTGTGAGCCCACAGGAGTGCAGAGATCCACCAGCGCCAGGAAGGTACGAATCGTGGCGCGGAGGAGAGCCGGGGTTATGGGATTGTGGAGATTCGTCATTGCGACATTAAGCGACTGATTGATTTAGTCAAGGTTGTATATCGAGGCTTGAAGGACAATGCATGCGTACAGAAAAGAGAAGCTCATCGACGCCTGTTCGTCTTAAAAGATCTTTGGGCACTCGTTCAATCATTTTGTACGTTATGAGTATTCCTTGGAGTTTGTAAGGCGCCTCGTAATCGTCCTGAAGAGTCATCACAGGTGGTATGATGAGGTGCCAAAGGCTCTCGTACATCCCTTTCTGATTTACGACCAACATGAATTCAAGGTGAAAACCAACAAATTTTGATACGTACCTCAGTATGAAGCACGCACCAGGAGAGGATGTTGGCAACGCCAGGATGCCGCTTCCACACCTGTCCATCGTAGTAATCCTGGTATGCTAAATGTCCACCGGTATTCTCAGGAAGCTTACGACCGGTCGAGGGATTGAGAGATGGGTGTGGGTTAGTCTTAAAGATTGGTTTAATGTAATCGTTGAGGATGCTTTCTAACAAGATAGCTGGAGGGTCCGAGAACGGTTTTAGGATCTCTATGAGACTGATGGTGAGCACACAACTGTATGTAGATCCCTAATGGCGCACCTTCGACGAGCTCTCGGGATTCAGATGAAATCCACGGTGCCTCTCCATAGAGAGCAGCTGCCACAGACACAATGGCTGCTTGGTCTTTCACTGAAAACTCAGAGTCCCTTTGATTGATCCAGTCCCTTAGCTCAGCCAGATTAGCCTCAACGGTTTTCTTCCATTCGTCCAGGCGGACGAGTATGCTCTGCTCTATGATTTTATCATAGTAGCCGTATTCAGAAGGTATGGCGAGTGGCCCAAGGATAGAAGCCAGGTGCGATGTGGAGGAAGAGGTCGAGGTCATACCTGTTACCCGCGCGTCTTCAGCGCATGCTCTCCTCTCTCACCAGTGTTTTACCACCATCTCAGCTCGTTCCACCAAATTTAACGCGCTCCATTCACTGTCAAGAGAAAAGCTGCTGTTCAACTATTCCAGAGTAACGGGTCTCATAAAATCAAACGCGCCTTTGCGGAGGCCTTCGCGTGCAGAATGAACGGCTCGTTGATCAGTGCGTCACTCGGGTTTCTTCTCTCAATCTCACTCTTGTTTCTAATCTACCTCCAGACCCATTTGATATAAGCCATCCCACTGCCGTCCAGCATTCTTTACCCGCGGGCGCAGCTTTCGCGCGTTTCGACCCTTCTGGGCGGTTTGTTGCAGCAGGCCGATCGGACGGTTCAGCGGCAATATGGGACCTGAGCACTCGATCTGCAGTGCGCTGGCTGGAGGGACATGTCAAAGGCGTCACCAGCGTAGAGTGAGTGCGTAATTTGAAGATTATATGCTGCTCTCGTCGCTCATACAATTGCAGCTGGTCGCGGTATTCACGTTATGTGTTGACTTCTTCCAAGGATTGCAATGTTATCATATGGGACCTTCTATCGGACTCAGATCCATTGCAAAGGTTTCAGACCATTCGGTTTGACTCGCCCGTCGTCTCTGCCTCATTTCATCCTCGTAATAGGTATGCGTTTTGCAAGCCATTTCGGCAGGCCTGCTGACATTCATGCCAGCCGTATTATAGTAGTGTTACTTGGCGTAGGTGAGGTATACTTGGTCGATCTTCGAAAAGAACACCGCAGTCGGATAGAGCTGTGCGAAGTTCAAGACGAGGAGGACGAGGAGGAAGATGCTCCACCACGGTGCGTACATAATTACATATTCACGAAGCGCACGGCTGACCCTCTCAATGCCATACAAGATCTGCCATGACTGCAACTAGCTTTGATCCTACAGGCAAACATATCTTCGTTGGAACATCATCTGGTTCGATACTAGTATTCAATGCACGCACAAAAACCGTACGTGAACTAGTTAGGTTTTTGTCAACGAGACTCATGATCTGCTCCCAAAACAGATGGTCGCTCGACATAAAATTTCCGGCGCGGGTGCTATGAAAGGACTAGATTTTGCCAAGTCCGGGCGGTATGGAATTCTTCGCTTTCTGCTCTTCGCGGTACCTGCGCTCATGCCCACCAAGCCGTTTAGTAACAAACTCCTCAGATCGTACCCTCCGCCAATTCATTCTGCCGGTGTACGCGCCCCCAAATGCGGATCGAGAATACATCGAGCAAGAACTGGAACCGACGCACCGATTCAACGACCCCATTAATAGGACCGCTTGGCATGCAATGTCGTACAGCCCTGATGGCGAATGGTTGGCGGGCGGTATGTAAATTTCTTGCTATTGATCATAAGTGTTGCCTAATACAGGCATGTGTACAGGTGCTGCTGACGCAGCAACGCATAAAATATACATATGGGATATCCAAAATGATGGCCAGTTCGCTTGCGCATTGGATGGAGGCAGAGAGCCGCTGTTGCATGTCCATGTGCGCACTGTTCGCAACTCTTCCATTGCTTCATCTGAACCTGTATACCCAGTGGCACCCTTTCAAATCGTCTATCGCCTCCACAACGAATCAGGGCAATATCCTCGTATGGCACTGCCCTACACCTGAAAAATGGGGTGCGTTTGCTGGCGGTTTTGAGGAGGTTGACGAAAACGTCGAATACGAAGAACGAGAAGATGAATTTGACATTGTGAGTGTCGGATTACCTAGCTGGAACGCGTCATCTAAAGGGTCCGTTTCTCGCGAATAGGAAGACGAAAGTGAGATTATGCGGCGCAAAATGAAGCAAGAGGAAGAGGCGGTTGAGACTGACGAGATTGAGGACGCTCAGCCGAAGCATGTAGAGATTAACGGGCATGGTCATGGTATGAACGGTGTATCAGAAACTGACGAAGAAGCACAATGGGCAGACGAGGACCCAGATGATGACGTGCAAGACTGGAAGTTAAAGATTGTGGTCGGCCTCGAGGATGATTAGGTGTTATGTAACTGCATGGGGACACCAGGCGGTACGTGTAAGCGCGGCTACTCATACATACCTGGGTGCGTATATCTGCTGAGATCTGCTGGATAATGTGGACTATGGGCATATAAACTTATTCTTTCAATGCCAACGTCGCCGCATGTTTTGTTGTCCGTGTGGCGGTGCTGAGTTCATCAGACTTCGTGATCCTCGTTTCTTCAGACTGGCTGGCACGCACAATGTTTTACTCATAAGTCAGCTCACACTGAGCCGTTTTCCACGCGCCAAGGATCTAATTGTAGTAAACAGGGCTCCGTATCTAAGTGTGCAGCCAGTTGAATGATATAATATCAATCAGCACATGTTACAGCCACACAGCACAGCCTTTAGTCAATACATGCAAACAAGCTACATCGGGTACGGAACATCCGCACTCTTGGTTGCACTGGCTCCCATTTTCTAAACCACAGTGTCTCTTTCCCCCCTTATTTGTGCTCATTCCTGCCTTATTATTCCACTCTGCTTTGTCGCTGTCCGTAAGCTCTTTCAAGTTATTATTCTGAGTTACGCTTACCAATATACATAGCTCTGCTCTCTGCTTTGCGATTTTACTCTTTCTGGTGCTTTGGCTTGCCTGTTTCACAAATTTAAATCACTCACTTTGCAAACAGATATACTAGCCTCTGATATTCTCATAATGGTATCTTCTCCTGACTCATCTACACACCTTGTAGAGCAGACACCTGCTAATCTGGCTATTCAACCTGCGACCTTGCCATCGTGGACACCTGTGCCAATTCTGCCATCATGGACACCTGTTCCAATTCTGCCATCGTGGACACCTATGCCAATTCTGCCTTCCTCAGAAGCAGAATCATCAGAAGATGAGCTGAATACCTTCGCTTCTCCCCCAAAGAAAATCAAGGCATCACCAAAGGTACAGCCTCACCAGATATTTTCAAGTTCATACACTGTGTCTAATACCCTATTACATTTTAGAAACATAGCTCAAGACCTGTAGCATCCCAAACTCGAAGGCGTCTTTTTGATGGTGTTGAAGTTCTAGTGCCTTCACCAAGGTCACCACCTCTAAGGCGTCTCACTTTTACCTCACTTCCCAAAGAGAAGTTCTTGGGTGTTATAATCAACACATCTCACTTACCCCAGAACCTGGAAAATGTTTCTCTTAACAATCACTCTGTCCCACCCTCATCTTCTGTATCTGGCCCTTCTAGCTCTGGCTTGGAAAGCAGTACTAGCCTCACCAGCCAGAACTCAGCCAAGCCACCATCATCTGCATCTTTGGCTAGTAACTCTGAATCAACTGCTGGCAATGTCTCTCTTGGAGGAACCAATTCACTCTTAGCAGCCTTGAACCAGACATTTGAACATCATTCAACCCATCCCTCTTCTTTCCATTTCAACCATGCATCTACTGTCCCATCCAAGATACTCAAACCAAATCGAACAAAACACTCTCGCAATGCCAAAGCAACCATCACATCTTCAACATATCTTCCTACCAGTATGACAGAAATTATCAACACAAAGCCCCCTCGGGACGAGAAGAAGGCTGTGGAGCAGAATCCAGTCACGGAAGACGAGCTTGCTTTTGTCTTGGACACTCAAGTTGCACCGCTCTCCCTGCCGGGCCGTGGGAAACTTGTTGATGGGCTCACCACGGCTGCTTTGGGTCCGGAGCTGGCAGCGGGTTGGGGGCCTCTCGGAAGTGAGACGAAGGCAGAAAGGGATCGCCGGTTGGCTGTCAATTTGAGGTTTTTCAAGTCCGACTCAGACGTCTCTACTGGAGCCATAGAGCCAGCGGCAGTGCCACCGCGATTCAGAGCGCATACTTTCGGACGTCGGAGCACGAACGCGATGTTCGTCGAGCGGCTTGATGAGATGTTTGGCGTGGGTGGCGTAGACCGCGGCAGTACTGTTTCGAAACCCAAGGTAAGTCTCGTTTGCGTGTGCCGGTTGCGAAGTTCGGCTCTGATTTTCGGGCATCTTGTGCAGGGTCGTAGCACTGCGCGACCAAAAGCACCCGCATCACGTCCACTGTCACGCCGGGGACCGCGCTCGTACCCAGTCTCGCCGGCACCGGAATCAGTCGCCGTCGCCTCGAGCCTCGTCGTATCACAGCAGAAGTCTGATTTGCGCCAGGAGGAAGAGGTCCCAGAAGTCGAGCGTCACGAGGAAGAAGAGTCGTCCGAGGCCGAGGGCGCTGCGGTGCAAGACCAGGTTGAGCAGCAGTCCGAGCATGCTGCGTATGACGAGAGCACCGTTCCAAGCAAAGACAACATGGCGATGTGGGCCGCCGCCATCTACTCGTTGGCAAAGGGCAAAGTGGACACTTCGCGTGAGGTGAGTCTGGTCATCGTATGTTCGTGAGCTGGGTGCGGTGCTCATGACTCTGCAGAAGATGGAATATATAAGCGACGTGGTGCGCCGCGTCGCCGCGTCCAAGGAGCATGCCGACCTGGAGTTAGTGCAGGTCAGTAGACTTGCCTCCTAACGCGGCGGTTTGGACCGAGCTGATGTGCTGACGTTCGTTCTATAGACGACGGGGTTGATGCTGGCGATGACATACCTCGCTGATTTGGAGGATGCGCCGTTTGAGGAGGACTTTAGGGTGGTGGCACAAGCCAAGGAAGTTGTGACGTCGTGGAAGGCAGCAGGCTTGTCCGCGGACCAAAGTTTTTGATGGGGTAGTAGTGGTGAGGTTGTGGAAGGTGCAGGCTGATGTGGAGATTGAAGGTAATTGATATGATAGTGATGGTTTGCAGAGTAATTAGAGTGTCGTGCTTCCAATGCCGGGATTGCCGGGTACCGCCTTAGAGCGATGAAGAGACCAGAGTACCATGCAGTATAGAAATCAATAATTGAGTTGTTGCCCTAGTTTGTTAAGCCGAAAGCCATAGCAGTCCATCCAGCCCATGCGCCCTTGCCGTGTTCAAGAGCTGACTCTGATTCGCACAGCAGTATACCACAGCAAAAGCAATTCCATTACCCCTCCGTCATACATCTAAACACACTCCTCCTACAGTTCATCTTTAACCTTCCCGGCCTCGCCGAGCGGGAGGCAGAGCGCCGGTGTCGTCCCCTCGAGCTGGTACTCGCATTTCTCAAGCTCGATGACGCTGGTGATAGCATTCTCCAGGCCGCACGTAAGGAGAAGCTGCGAGCACGTGTATTAGTCCTAAGCAATATAAACACAACAAGGAAAGGACGCCAGAAACACACCTGCAGACTCCTATTGGGCCCGTTCCAGCACTTGGCTCCGCCTTCGTAGCGCTGCTTGCTGTAGTACTCTGGCGAGCCCACCTCAACGCCCGGCGCGTCGTTCCACCCGACCCATTTACTGTTTGTCTCACATCAGTATCCCAGCACGCAAACAAACAAATAAAAAAGGGAGCATTGCTCACCCAAGAGAGAACGTTGACCCGCCACGATTCGGCTTCTGCCTCGCTTCGTCAAAGAGGCACACCTCGTAGGTGTAGTCCCCTTGGACGCGGTCCAGACACAGGCCCTGCAGCTTCTTCCACTCGCCCTCGGCGCCGAAGCCTTCGACGTCGAACAGCTCCGCGTGCTCCTGTTCCGCGCTCCGCTTCTCCTCGCGCGCTAGGCTTAAACTGTGCTCGGCTTCTTTTGCCGCTTCGCGCGCGGCGGAGCTGCCTGAGGAGGCGGCGGGCGCGTGTGCGAGACCAAGGGTGGAGAGCGTGTCGACGAGGGTGGCTGTCAGTGAGGTAAAGGTGGGCAGCAGCGCATCTGGGAGGTAACTCGTCACATCGAACACTGGAATTTTCGTCAGTCAGGAGGACGCAGTAGCGATAGCGGTAGCGGTAGGCTTACGAATGTTGGAGGCACCGCCCTCAGCGAACTCGTCGTGCGCCAGGAGTAGCCCGACATGGTCAGTCTTCAGCAGATTATCCAGTTCGTTGCTCTCCAGCCGCTCCTTGCTCCACATGCCCTCTTCTAATTCTTCTTCCGCGTCTTCTTGCGTTTCCTCCTCGCCTTCTGTTTCTTCGCCATCAGGTTTAATACCGGCAAAGTGCTCCCACCCTCTGACAGCCTCGAGGACCGCCATGTCCTGGTAATTGGGGTTGTAGCCCTCGCGCAGGGAGGAGAGGATCTCCTCGAGGGCCTTGGTGCGCTCGTGGGCGGCGTCGTGCTCGCGCTTGAGCGAGGCCAGTGCCTTGGAGTGCGTTATGAGGGAGTTGTAGAGCGCTAGTCACCACAGATTAAGTTGGTCCTGAGTACGATTGTGGCAATGTGATGAACGCACGAGAATTCTTCTTCCGCTCGAGCGCTGAAGCGCTAACGGACTCAGCGCGGTCGGCAATTTCTTGCAGGTGAGCGACGTCCTTCTCACGCATAGCAATCTCCTGCGCGGACGCGGCAATCACTGCTTCGAGGTTTGTCTTTTCTTTCTTCGCGTATGCGATGTAGGACGAGCGGATTTTGCTGCCCTGTTCGGACGTTAGCAGTGGTTTTGAGTGGCGCGGGCGGTACGTACCGTTTTGCGAAGTTTGCGCTCTGCGTCGCGGATCCGGCGGTACTCTGCACCAATGCTCTCGCAAACGTTGGGGCACACGCCTGGTGCCTCGTCTGAGCCGTCGCAGCATTCCTTCTCTGCACGTACTGGATCAGAACACCGATCAATTGAGCACTGGGCTGGCACGCACCACATAAGCCGTCGTTGACTCTCGAGCTGGGAATCACGCTCCCCAAATGACCCACATTGCTGCAGTAGAATATCGAGTTGGGGCACGCGCTGGTGCCAGGCTCATCGCTGCCGTCCTTGCAATCGCAGTAGTCGTCATTCACTGCCTTCCAAGGAATTGTCGCGCTCCCATCCAGGCATGTCCATGTGTCGCCTTTGGGGGTATATTTAATAGCAAGATCGGGCTGAACGCCGACCGGGGTACTGTGTGCGCGCGTCCCGAGGATGAAGGGGAGGGCCGCGGCGAGGATGTGTAGCCAGTGCATAACGTGTCCAAATGCTTTCACTGCACAGGCGCCCATCACTCGACCAGCGAAACAGATGCATGTGGCGTGGAACTAGGTCACATGTCGTGGCTGTGCAATTGTAAGCTTTCGGGTGAATCGAAATCGGTCTCGCTACAAGCTCAGTCAACACCTCAGGCCCGTCCATCATGGTGAGTAACTTCAAAACTCGCAGGAATCATCCAGGAAGGCTCTAGGAGGGCAGCCAGAGTGATCTGTGGTAGCTACGAAGCACCTGGAACGAATGCTGTCCTGGATGCTGCCTCACTTGTTCAGATTACGAATGCTAACATCGCACGCAGGCCAAAGCAAAAGCACCCCCGCCCTCGTCGTCGGGTGGCGGCAAGTCCGCCAAGAAGAAGAAGTGGTCAAAGGGAAAAG
This sequence comes from Athelia psychrophila, assembly GCA_001630335.1. Taxonomy (NCBI): domain Eukaryota; kingdom Fungi; phylum Basidiomycota; class Agaricomycetes; order Atheliales; family Atheliaceae; genus Athelia; species Athelia psychrophila. The sequence continues at coordinate 231,706 of KV417545.1, read as the reverse complement.
TAAAGGATAAGGCCCAACACGCCGTCGTTCTCGACAAGCCCACATACGACCGCATCCTCAAGGAGGTCCCCACCTTCAAGTTCATCTCCCAGTCCATCTTGATCGAGCGTCTCAAAGTCAATGGATCCTTGGCGAGAGTGGCTATCCAGCATTTGGCGAGGGAGGGTCAGATCAAGCCGATTGTGCACCACTCTAGCCAGTTGATCTACAGTGAGTGCTACTTCTCGTCGTCGTCTTGGTGAATTTGAGGCTAATGTCTGCTGCAGCTCGGGCCATTGGCAGCGATTAGGAGACGTTTTGTTATTGTCATATACATGTATCCACCACACGCAAAACAGCATGCTTTCAGACTTCGAGCGGTGTGATTTTCCTGATCGTGAGATCGCCCGAGACTTGAGCTGCGCTTCCAACTTCCTTTGCGCTGCCTGTGGAATCTGGTTCCTGGAATTGAAGGAGACCTCGCACGTAACGCCATCCCCCCTGGCAGTATCGGAGGAAGCTCACGCGAATTTGGACGAACTCATCGACGCCAGAATGCCCAGCTGCATCTTCAATTATCATTCCTTTTACACTCACTCCATCACGGTAGGGAACATGCGTGTGCACTTGGCATCAGAAAATCCACCAATCAGCATCACGGCTCATGCATTACTTTATCGCTCTTCGAAACAAAGGCGGCCGTTTGTGACTGCATGCTAACTTACCACGCTGCGCTTCATTATTCCATCGGCTGCCTTTCCGCATTATAGGCTTCGTGATTAAACCGACGACGCTTACGGGCCGCTAACTTTCCCATGGACGGGGTTTTCTCTTGTCATCATCTCCGTGTGGGGTCGGTAAAGTTGCGCCTATGCTAAATTCTACGATATTTAGAGAGTCCTCACCTGAATCAGGCGAGGGGTGCGACTGCGTAGAGACAAGGGGCAGGGGGTCACGGACGACGATAATATCTACAGTGAAATATCAGGCCAGTCTCATCTTCACGCGTCACATCTCACATTTATAATCAATTTAGTGATGCCAATCACTACACTCATGGAAGGTTGGCAAATTCTCAATCGCTGCATGGCATCGCCAAAACAAGAAGCATCCAATCTCAACTGGGGCCTTTGTTACTCGGCTACAACTCGAACTGAGCTCGCCGTGTTCATGCTTGGTCCTCGCTTTATCGGCGAACCTTCCTCCCCACATTCTAGCTCTACCACGAGCCATCTGCGCCATTTCACAGACCATAGGAGGGTATTGGCGATGTAATGACGCAGGCCACGCAGTCCAGTATGTTGGTGCTTTAATTCCGGAGCCGTTTCACAACTGAGAGTTGGTAGAATATCGATTACAGCTCCACGGTGCACGAGCATTTGGACGTGACCTACAGTCCTTTCTGTGATGATGTACATTTGTCACTGCTCTTCTCCAATTATTATTCATCATCTCACGTTTCATTCAAGCTTCGGGCTCAGCGATGTGCTTACACCATTCTCCAGGCTGCGTGAAAACAAATGAAACATGCTCTGCGTTATACGCTAAGCCACCCGCTCGTTCAACTCTGCTGCCTCCTCGTATCTCCCCTGCGTCTTATAAAGCTTAGCGAGGTTCTTTAGCGTCCTCAGTGTGCTAGGATGGTCAGGCCCAAGCTTTTCTTCCTTGCCTAATAGTGCTCGCCTATAAAGTAGCTCGGCCTCTTGATGTCTTCCTTGCTGGTTGCGGAGATATGCAAAGTTATGAACCGTTGTCAGTGTGCTCGGGTGATCCGCCCCGAGCTGCTGCTCCT